>JAWZYV010016922.1:600000-768159 GCA_038373885.1 Cheiracanthium punctorium
AACATTAAACCCGTGAGTTACCTCAAAGGCTAACATGGAAAATGCTGTTCTCCATGTCAAAATCAAGGGTTACTATACATCTACCAATACAATTTCCTCGTTCTCTCTGAAAGTTAAACTGGCTATTGAGATTGTCTCATTCGTTTAGTGAATACCGCTGTTGATGTAGTGACTAATCTGACTCTAGGTGATAATGTTTAATTCGACCACCGAATCTATCCGTCGTCCCTATACATCTGTATGGCGGTCCTCAGCATCAGTTCGTCGATAAAGATGTCATTCCTGCAATCGAAGATTGAGCAGCTTGATGGCGAATGACGCTATTTCAAACGACACTGCCTATATTAGGGTATCAAGCAGTTGCCTTAATGATCGCGTAGCCCTGAGCTTAGCCGTATCTATTCCTCATCTCTGAACTGTATCCTTTATTATTACATGAATTTCCACTAGTTCGAAAATGATGTCGAACTTTCGATAGAGTCGCTGTTAAGACTGTACCATAAATCGATAACTTCCCGAATTCCGGTACCATTTTAATACTATAATGACAGTTTATAAATTTTCATTTTAAGGATGCATCACTGTTTGCGATTACGATTGAAAATAGGGATGGATGCGAGACGAGACAGAGATTTACAGCTTTTTGCGAGACGAGACAAGCATTTTTAACGTTACGCTATAGGGCTTTTGCGAGACGAGACAAAACTTTTATGCTGTTTGAGACGCGAGACGCCTATTTTTCGTTTATTCAAACGACAGCGGCTTATGAGCCGCGTATGGCCTGGTAAACTGAAAGTGTTGAGCTTTTTGTGCGGCAAAAACGTCGTTTTCATTTATCGGGCCGTCGTCGGTAGCTGCTCATTAGCCGCTACCGACCAGACATAGCGGTTCATGACACGAACGCCTTTTGTATAATATGGAATTAGTGTGCTCATGGAGGCTTAGGGCTCTAGTCTACCAGATTCGTTTAAGCGAACGTTTGGATTTATGATCACATATTGACATCATCCGCAACATGGCAGGAAAACATGGTAAACTGAAAGCTGGCTTTGGCCTGGTAAATTGAAGGGGTTGAGCTTTTTGTGCGGCAAGAACGTCGTTTTCATTTATCTGCTAATAATCACTTCTAAAAAAGTGTTGAAATGTTCGTCTAATTTTTAAACAAAGTTTCAGAAATAATGGACTTGTCACCTAAAATTTCATCTGTAAAATGAAATGCAATTAATAAATCAATGTTGCTCGCGCATTTTATGTGAAAAAAATGCTACCATGTTCACTACTACATCAGCATTCGTCCCAAAGTGATTATTAACAGCAACAAGAAGACGATTTTTCCGATACGACATTGCTATGTGATTCTAAATCTCTATTATGTGCTCTTCATCCTTTTAAAGTTTGTCCTAATCATTATGGTACCCCCTGTATACGATCCAATGATGTAAATAACCCTTAACAGACCCTTCAGGGCCTTACTATAACTTTTTTTGTGCCCAGGAACTTTTTAAATTTCGTTACCTTGTACATAGCCGGTCAAAATTTTGATTCAGATGTTTGAGTCGAAAGTGGACCTTCTGGGCCCTTCCTACTTAGTGATCGTGCGATAATCAGGACTGTATGAACCTTTGATGTTTTTTGGATCGACCGCACACACATATTAAACGCTTCGTATAAAATCCCCGTTAGGGCTTCTTCTATAGCAAAATAAATTTTTGTCTCATATATTTCCTGAGAGCTTATGTCACAAACAGAATGTAAAATCTTAGGGGCACAGGGATAAGCGTTTAGGAACTATAGGACCATGGGCGCCGACATAATATTTCCAAGGGGGGGGGACAAAGACTACTTCAACGTATGGTTACCATGTTGGAAAGAACATAAAAGGAAGGGAATACATTGCATACAAAAATCTAGGGAGGGGCAAGTGCCCCTCTTGCCCTATGCTGCCGGCGCCCACGTATAGGACCCACAAAGTATCAGAAAAGTGTGTGTAGAAGGTTATATTCCAGTAATGACGTCTTTATTTCTTTTATGTTCCCGTATGCTTGCTGTCAAGTAATAACGTACTGTATGTCGCCGTCTTACATTGCATATGGCTCCTAAAGGCTGCCTTGCTCTCCCGATTTGGAACAAGCAATCGGCCTCCGAACATCCAGCAATCGGATATGATAAGAATTAGAGTGGATTTATTTAATGGATGCTGAGAAATAAAATACTTATGAACACATTAATGGAAATGAGGAACTTTTAAAAATCCGATTGACTTTCATGTTAAAATCTGTCCTACAAATTTTTCTGACATGTTTTTTAAAAATCCATACTTTGTCTTTTACATATTATCTATTTCACAATTTTTCTGACAATAACAAAAAACTCTAATTTTCATTGTTTTCATATATATTTTATGGGAATATTGTTTGATTCATTTATGTTTGTGGGCATCTAAAACTTTGATACTTTTCTCCTATATATACATAAAAACAGAATCAAAATCGGATTTATTTAAAGACAAAATTATAGATACAGAATTAAGCATAGGATCGTCCAAAGTTGCTCGTCTCTCTTACGAGAGAAAATAATCGAACGAAATAACATAAAATGAAACTGATATTAATACCTCAACATGAAACTAATGGTGTTAACTAGTGTTTCCCAATCCTTGGTCCGTTGATAGGTGCCGATCCTCGAGACTTCACTGCCGATCCAAGAATTTGAATTTATTAAAGAATAATCAGCAGAAAATGTCGCTTTAACAAGGATTACAATTGTATAACAATTGATTCGATAAATAAAGTACATGCTTACTTAATATTCATTATATAAGCATTTTTGGTTGTAGATAATCCGAAAATTTTCTATTTTTGCCAGTCCATATATGTTAAAAGGAGGGAATCACTAGTGAAAACTAAGTTATGTTTCTCGTTCAATACTCACCCAGCCCCCAGTTTGCTTTGAGGTCGAGATGGGGATCATGTGATGCAATCTGGTTATTTTCCAACTTGGCAAAGCTGTAAATCACGTGCGTGCAAAGGAAAGGATCGATGTCCTCAATGAGAAACTTAGCGTCCCCTGTCTTATAATTGGCCCAACTGCCGAGGTAACACACCACCTTGTATGCCTTTTTGTCACCATCTAAAATAAGAAAGGGATTTTTCCATACTTAATACACGCATATATACGGTTGTCTCAGAAATTTGCTTGTAGGTGTGTTTGTATGGCTACAAATCAAAACCGTCGAACACAGAAAGTTGAGATAGTCTAGAGAGCGCATCGCCATTCAAAACTCGTTGGAAAAATGAAGAAAGGATGAACCACACGACTTGTGGTACGGAAATGAAGAAAAAGGCTTACCTTAGTATTGCCATGCTATACCGCTCTGTTTGGCGAGTGTAAGTGTAAACTACAAACAAAATTTGCTATCAACATACGCCTTATAAACCTTCTTTACATTAAAAAGAAAATCGCAAAAGCTTAGTGGATTCAGGTACATGGTAATATTATTTATCTATTATTTAAAGAAAGCGAGGGAGGCCTATACTCAGATGAATTGATCAGTGATATTTAAAAACCAAAAATCCGCCCGTTCTCTGATTTTTAATGATTTGTAGCTATTTTCAGCTCCTTTAATATCCGATTGTAAGGAAATTAACCTACTGAGTAACAATCTTAAGTGAGGCTGACTTTATTTTGATACCATGGTTATGGGCCTTTGAAAGGAAAATTGCGATTTCAATTCATTTCAAATAGTTTTACAAGACACCCGGTTTAATATTAATGACAAAGTCATTTTATCTCTCATCCCCTTTATTGAAAATTGTGTCCCTAAAATGCGACATAATTTTACATATATTTAAATACTATTAGTTCACAACAGCTTTAATTTATTGTTACAATATTTCGTAAGCTGTAGAATATGCATCACATGTATTTTTACACATATTTTAAATACTATTGGTTCACAACAGCTTTAATCTATTGTTACAATATTTCGCAAGCTGCAAAATAGGCATCACATGTATTTTTCTATAAATAGGTTACAATCATAAAAATTTCAACATAGGGCTACCAAGCGAAATACACGAAAGATGAGGGATAAAATGGCATACTCAATTAATATCGTTTTAATATGGCAATAATGAAACTAAAAAATTAGGGGGGTTCAGGGGGGGGGGTCTCCTCTGTTGAGGCTTGAACAGCCGAGTTTTATTTTTATTATTATATATTGTATTATTTTTATTTATTAGCACTCGGATGCTATTTCTTTCAAGCACGGAATTTTTGTTTACGCGGCGCGCCGTTGTTACTTTTCCGTTTGATTCATGTTTTCTGCAGAGTGATTTAATATTGCTAACGGAAACATGGACTATCCCTTCAGATGATTTTCAAATACCAGGATTCACTTTGGTCAAACGGATAGACAGTGGTTTCCAAAACAGAAAGCCGTATGGAGTTATGATTTTTATAGAGGAAAACTTTATGAAAATCACTTTATAAAAAGAATATGAAACACTTTACCCGTGCCTACACGAGCCAGATCAATGGTGTTCCAATGGTCATTGCGTATATTCAAGATAAAGTGAGATTTGCAGTTACATACGCTAGTCCTCGAATTTCTTATGAAGATAAATTAGATGCTCTATTCGAAACGTCACTGAATTAGGATGATTATAAGACTGTTTTAGTAGGAGATTTTAACACAGAATTAAATTCCGATCAAGGATCCAATTTCATAACTGAAATGGGTACTTTAGATTTTCCAATACGCACTCATCCAAAATATTTCACCACTAGGGGCCAAACAACAATGGATGCAATTTTCAGCAACAAAATTATGCGAACAGGAGTCTGTATGAGAACTTACAGTTATCATTTTCCTCTATATGGCAGAATTGATTGAATAGATTTTTAAAAATCTGAAATTCTTCCAGCCGAGTGCGTAAATAAAATCTGGAAGAATTTAAGATTTTTTTTAATTATTTTTTTTACAAATGAAATTATATCCTCTGCATGAAGCATTGAAATAAGAGGGACTGTTCCACGCAAAATGAAATCTTTGAATCAGAAAATTTTCCTCAAAGACACTCGTAGAGGGACAAAACTTAACATATGCAATAATTATGCAATTGTAAAGGATGTGCTTAGTAAAGCGATGATATTCTTTTTCTTTCTTTGTGTGTATATAAACTTAAAAAAAAAATAAAAAAAATGAAGGTTTGAATCTTTTTCTTCCTCTGTCGATGCGGAAGGAGGTGGTACTGCACAAACGGACAAATTTAGTGTTTAAAAGATTTTGTGATCGATCATAGCCTGACTAATAAGGGCTGGTGGGTCAGCTGTCGGGGCCTCCCAAAATGAAAAAACAAAATTTTTATCGATTGTAGTAAGTGTGTGTGTGTGTGTGTGTCTAACAAATATACCGGGTGTCCCAAAAATCACCGACGATTTCAAAAATCAATTTTTAAAAAACGGAAAGGAATAGAAATGGGAGATTTGCTGCATTCTACTTAGAAACCAGGGAATTTATTCTCACCACTTTTTAAAATTAGTTAAAAAGCTCGTCAATAGATGGCTCTGTTATTCTGCTCGCATTTTGTCCTTTCAGATCTGTATTATTTCTAAATATTAGTCTATATGCTTCGAAAATGGTTTATTCGCTTGACCAGCCTATTTTTATCGTTTTTGGAGTTTCATCACCTAGACCACAGTTTTGATGAAACAAGGCTCAGTTTTCAAAGGATATTCAAAGTCAGAAAAGGTCCGGCAAATTGTACATTGCACTCGACTACGTAAAGCACTGTATGTGGCATGGAATGATCTCCCTATTTATCAGAATTGATACAAATTTTCTTTCATAAGAGGGGGGGGCTTGAAAGACCTGGTGTATCGTCTCAATCCATAAACTGTACATGAACTGGAACAATACATCTCTGTTGCTTGTCAGCATGGGCGTAACTTGGGCTTCGAAACTGGGGGGGGCAAAAGTCATTTTAAATGAAAGTCCATGTATGCGTGCCCGTACACACACATGCATATATATATATATATATATATATATATAGTGAAACCTCTCCGAGCGGTCACCCCTCTAAACGGCCAATTTTTCATGGCACGGATTTTTTGACTCATAGACTTGATGTTAAAATAACCTCTATCAGCGGCCACCCGACCCCCTTAAACGGCCACCTCATCGCCCATCTCATTTTTCAGGAAATTTTACTCACTCCATGCTGTAATTTTGAGCGGAAAAACTCAAGGTCAGGTTTATGTCGAATATAAGTCCCAGGAATACATGGAATTGAATCTGTTATATCTCTTTTGTATTCTCCCCACACCCTTAAGATGGGTAATCACTTGGACAATCAGGCATTGAAATTGTCCTACAAATGAATTTTTGTCCCCCTTTCAGAGCTGGCTAATTCCGTGTCTGACGAGGAATTTCTCGATGTTTGTAATGGCGAGCAAGCTAAACTTTCAACACAAGCGACTTTAGGGAAAATCGATGAAATTATCGAAAATTCCGAAGCGGTTACAAACTAACCAGTTAGAGATCCGATTTTTAAAGTAAAAAACAAACTAGAAAAAATGGTTGTTTCAAAGAAAAGTAAAAACTTAAAACGGACACAAATTGTATCATTTTTTCAAAAAAATGTAAGAAAGCATTAAATAAAGTACTATTTTCTCCTTAGATAAGTTTTATATTTCATTTTAAATAAGGAATATGTGCCAGACTTGTTTATATTACGCATTATAGCAATTATCTTATAATAGTAAATAAAACTCTTGAGAGCGGCCACCCCCTCCGAGCGGCCAAATATTCTCGGTACGGTGGGGTGGCCGCTCAGAGAGGTTTCAATTATATATATCATATATATATATATATATATATATAATATATATATATATAAACTATAAATTCGGTCTTTGAGCTTCGTCAAGGGAGACCCCCCTGAACCCCCCTAATTTTTTAGTTTCATTATTGCCATATTAAAACGATATTAATGGACTATGTCATTTTATCTCTCACCCCTTTTTCTGTTTCTTATATTCTTCCTTTACATTTATTTCATCGACTGGAAGTAGGAGGGTTTCCTGGTCTTTCCTTGCAAATGCAAAAGTGGGTCGATGATAACTGAAGTAACTTATATAATTTTTAGTATCTATCTTAACACACCAAAAATTTTGCTTTTCGTTATTGGATATTGTTGAGAGAGCTTTAGGCGCGTAGGGTTGCTGTATTTCGCATGGTAACTCTATTGGCGAGTCATCCGAGTGGATAAGAATCCATGCTGTTAGGCTTATGTTTAAAATTATTCTTTTTTCCACTTTCACATTCGGTAGCCCAGTGCTCGATGCGTTTATACCTTTTACAAGTTATTCTTGATGTATCCTTAATTTTATGAGTCGGCTGGCCCGAGTATTTTCCATAATTTTTATTTTTAGACGCATGTTTTCTAGGAGCAGCCACGAAAGCACCTGAGTCTTCCGCTTGTCTATCATCGTTACGCCTGGCATTTGATTCTGAGTATTTCTGGCTTCGGAAGCTCATCTCTTGATTCCATAGCACATCGGAAATTGTCGAAAGTAGAAGGGAGGCTATATAACAGCATTACAGTCAGCAAGTCGTCGTCTATTTTAATATCCATTTCTGAAAGTCTGTCCACTATGTCGGAGAATTTTCTCAAATGGTCGTGAATTCCATTAAACGAGTCGGGTATTTTATATTGAATTAAAGATTTCATCACGCAGCTTTACGAGCAGGTCCTTTAGACTGATAGATTTCTCCCAGTTTTTTCAAGACATCTGATGAAGTGTCACAATTTTTTATTTGTTCGAGTTCAGATGGCGATTTACATAGAATTATATCTGCTTTTGCTTTTTCGTCCATTTGGAGACCCACGTATCGAACTCTTCTTGCGATTTTTCGTCATTTTCCATAACTTCAGGTTTAGGCTTTGAACCTGATGCATAAATCCAGGCATCATTCTTTATTAAAAGCGCTTTCATTTGCATTTTCCATGTTTCGTAATTATCTTTATTCAGCGTTTCAATTCGCCAAGTTACAGTCGCCATTTTGAGGATGAATGATGCAGCCTTGAAAATCAGCAGATAAATAAATTAATCCATCTAGTGTCCATAACCTTTTAGAAATGTTAGCAGAGTTATGGCACAAACATAGTAAACGTGGGATTTTAACATAACATATTATTAGAACGGAAGAAACAGGCACATCACATAACAAGGTAACATCAAGAAGGGAAAAAGTATATTTGTTTGTGTTTGTGGGATTACGGCAGATTAGCTACGCGTGGGCTCTAGGCCTATGGGTGGGGTGCCCTCCGTGGAGGTCTTTCTAAGGGGTCTTAACCCGTATTTACGCTAAGTGAAAAAGGTATAGAAGAAGTAAAAAGAATGCGTGCGCAAGCACAGTTACAGTTAAATAGATAAGTGTTTATTGAGGGATACAGAATTCAGGAGGATAAGACATATATAAAAAAATGAACAATTCATTACTCAACAATTTATTCTTACTTTTATGTCGCATTTTTGGGACACATTTTTCGGACAATTTTCAATAAAGGGGGCGAGAGATAAAATGACATAGTCATTTTATATAATAAATAATTTTATACTAATAAATCATAAAATATTTCTTCTATAACAATGGAAAAAATACTGTACTTAAACGGATGAAATTCGAGATCAGTTATTTTTAACTCTTGAAAACAAAAAGTAAATAGTGCAAAAATTATTCGCAAAAATTAATTTTATTAATATATCTATATAATTAATAAAATAGATAAAAGGGATTACTTTTTTAACCTTTTATAAAACCAACTCCACAGCCACTGGTACCACTGGGGACCGAATCAGCTTTTAGCGGTAGAGTCTGTGTGTACGTCCAAAACAAAGTTCATTGGAAGGATTGGAAATTGCAAATCTATGTGTTCACTACAAAAAAAAAACAAACAAAACAAAAAAAAAAACTCCACAGCCACTGGACATTAGAAGGACTTGACTGTCAAGAAACATTTGACGGTCAAAAACTGAAGCAGCCGACTTTGATTTTCAAAGGGTTTTTCCAATAAGTAAGAAGAGGCATCATTTTTAATTTAAACAAAACTACATTTTCCCCCTCAAAACGCGACTATAATGGATGTCTTCTCCTTAACGAATTCCTGACAAAAAAACCAAAAGATCAGTACATAGTAGTATTTTCTCCAGACTAATACTCAATCTTTATTTAAAATTTACCGATTTGACACAAAAATTACGAAAACTACTTACCTGTACTCATACACAAAACAAGTTAATATTTCACTGCAAGATACAGATATTCGGCTGGTAAAATTCATTTAACTTAACCAAACTTGACACACAGACATCATCTACCTATTTAGCTTAGCTCTTTGTAATCCATTCTTTGCAGCTCATTCAATAATCCCTCCAACCCTCTTGGACATCTCCTGAGTTCTTTGTCGGTATTTTCCCCCTAACCAGGTAGCAAAAGATTAACAACAGACTTGAAATATAAAACATCATGTTACATACAAAAATTTTTAAAGCTCCCTTCTCTCACAAAGTCGATATGCTTGCGGGAAAAACTGGTCCTAGTCTATTTAAGTGAACACAGATGTGACTGATTTTTGAGTTAACGGGAGATAAAAGGGCCGCGTTCGGCATTTAAATCACTCCAATTTTTCACAGAATCTTAATGGTCATTTAGTGATGACATGTTCTTAAGTTTAGTTTATAGGTCAAAAAAAAAAAAAAAAACCCGATCATTTTATGCTTTGTTAAAAAGCCTCTTCTCTTGCGAGGTTTGAAATACATTACAATGAAACTGATTGCACTGCACATTTTCTATTTTCTGTAACCTCTCTTCCCGTGGCACTTTATTTAATGTTAGCAACCTGTTAAATTTACAGCATACTGAGCTCAATGTTCGTGTTTTTCCTCGACTCGGACAGAAAATTTTAAATTTTTAAGAGTCCAGTACGTTATTTTTATTTATTTATTTATTTTTTATTTTATCTTTTATTTTTATTTATTTATTTATTTGGGGGGGGGGGTATTGTAAATATGCTTAGAAAAGTAATGTGGAAAAAGATATTTAATAATTTGAGGAGCTGGAATGACTTTTAGCGTGATTTCATTAACCAAAAGCTCGGCATATGCGGGAGACAGGGGTCGATACAAACAAAAATTGGGTCCGTTTTGTGGCTCTTTCACAAAATTACAATCGATTTAAATGGAACCCCGTCACAAAAATACAGTCGATTAAAAATGTCCTTTATTGGCACCTTACCCTACATTTTAATGTGTTTCATCAATTAACAAAAAGAAAAAGTGACTTTATTAAAATTTGGTCTAAATTTGTTAAAATTTGGTTTGAAAATTCACAAAAATAAGTGCTGAAATTCACAAAATTAAGCATTGAAATTCACAAAAATATGCAGTTTTTACAAAAATGGGACCCTAGAAAATATTCCTGGACCGCCCCTGATAAATTATGTAAGGTTTTGAGTTGAAGACGTTTTCACGAAAAAAAAAAAAGGGAGGGGGTATATAAATTAGGTGAATGCACATATACTATGTACTAAAGAAACTAATATTCTGAGATATTATCTTAGCTAGACTTTTTTGAAATGCTAGAAAATAGAATTATATGCACACATGGGCGCCCATAAGGGGGGCAAGGTAGGGAACTTGCCCCCCCCTAAAGTTCTAGGTTAATATCTCATGATGTTAACAATGGCAAAAACAGAACTAAAAAAGTTTGAAATTTGCCCCCCCCTCTAGAAATTTTTTTTGAAGTTTGCCCCCCCCTAGGAAAATTACTATGGGTGCCCATGTATGCACATCAGCAGATCGTTATAAACAATAGCTGTGAAGGTTCCCCTTCTGTGTCGAACATTGCTTCTCAGTATTGCTGGGAGCAACGCTGTTAGCAGGAAGTAATGAGGTGATTTGTTGCTATATTTTTCTAATGCATGAAAATCTAAAAGGGTTAAAGGTATCGAAATACTGACTTAGATAGTACTGCAACTAGAGTTTATCTCTCACGACGAACCAAATAGAACGGCCTCCTCCCATGGAACCGTATAACTTATTTTGGAGCCCTCTACCAAGTCTGGGGCACGTGCCCCTAGTTTCCCTGGCAGCAGATATAAATAATAAAATCGCAGACCGTTTCTTGTTCTCTTAAACTGCGTCGCATTTGAATACGCAATTAGTCGTCTGTCAAATAAGTTGTGCACGATCACACGATCACGTTGTTGTCTCTCTGCTACTGACCTTCAAACACCAAAATTAGGTTCACTAAAATATAAATGAGAAACTGGCCCCAATCTGTGACAGGGCGACAACTAAAGGGGGGATAAGCGGAGACAAGCACCGGGAGACATTCTAAAAGGAATGCCAAAATCAGTTATAGTTTCTTGGGATGGGGCGCGGCTCCATGCGAGGGGGCACACGACCATGGACGCCCATAAGGGGGGGGCAAGGTAGGGAACTTGCCCCCCCCTAAAGTTCTAGGTTAATTTCACATGATGTTAACAAATGGCAAAAACAGAACTAAATTTGTTAAAAGTTTAAAATTTGCCCCCCTCTAGAAAATTTTTTTGAAGTTTGCCCCCTTGGAAAATACTATGGGCGCCCATGCACACGACACTAATTATGGTTTGCCCCGGATGACATAAACTCTAATTGCGTCATCGCCTGTGAAAATGACCTCTTTTTGTTCACTTTTTAAAGCAACAGGTCTTTTTTTCTAACGCTGAACTATTGATTTCAGACAAGTTTAAAATCGCTGCCCCTGTATTTTTGCTTTCCTGAGAAATTATCTAGCTTGGTCATTTGGTAGAATCTGCCATCGTTCCTGTTGGGTTGAAAAGCTTCTGTGACTCTATTCTTTTGTTGATTTTTGCAGGGGATTTTTCTTTTTCTTTTTTTTTTTTTTTTTTAGAATCTGATAGTATATTTGGGTTCTAAATGCATGATTTGTGTTCAAAATCATAACTTTGCCCCCTGACTTTTTAGACTAGGGGGGCAACTTTTACAACTGCAGGGGCAATTGCCCCCCCTTGCCCCCCCCCAGATTACGCCTATGCTTGTCAGAACATTGCAACGGAAATGTTTGCACGGGCGTTTTCGAATTTATCCTCAGACTGCATCATACTGTTGCTGCAAACGGTGATTATTTTGAAATCATTGTTTTATACTTTTTCCTGGTCTGTAGCGCCACCTGTTGATGAAATTTGTTAATAATTTTGAAACTTGGTAATAACAAATTTCCTGGTTAAGTAACCAGAGAGAAGCAAACGTACATTTCTATCTCTTTCCGTTTATATTTAATTGGTTTTTCAAACCGTCGGTCATTTTTGGGACACCCGATATCTTTATATATGTTCAATATACACAAAAATGTTTTGCATGTTTTATGTATGGGTGAATATATACTTGAAATTATTATGAAAGGATCTCTATGATAGATATTTGGCCTGGGCTTTATGTTGGCTTAATCGGGAACCGCAATCAGTGTGCATTTATTTATTTTTTAATTTAATTATGAATGGGTATCAAATAAAAATAATAACATACAGTAACAGTATTAACATAGAAATAATTACAGCAACATGGTAATAACATATATTAATATTCTTACCTGCAGATAAAAAAATAGAAGCTGCAATCGCACACAATAGAGAAAGATTCCCCAGCCAGCACATTTTGCTAAATGCAAAGGAACAAGAATTCAATAAAATATGACAAACAACATTTTTGGATAAGACCCGACAAAATATTCGGAGGACCTAGACCTAGCAATTGTTGGGGGCACCAATGTTCCTTGTTGACCTTTTTAGTGACCGAGTACAAATATTTGTTTTCAGTGGCGTATACAGGGGAGGATATAAGTTAGACTTCTGCTACACAAAAATGTTAATTTTCAATATGCTAAAGTTATCCTTCAAATGACGTTATGTCAATGAATAATGCACGGTGGAACACTTTAGACCTTAGCATGATGTGATGAATTCTCTGGTAGAATGTTTTGGACCTATGATATTGATGAATGTTCCATGGTGGAATGCTATGGACCCAGGAGCGGATCCAGAAATTACTCAAGGAGGAGGCGATTTTGTACCTGAAACAGGGGGGTAGAATGCGCAAAATCTTTTTATAATTAATTAATATAATAAATTATACTAATTAATGTAATTAATTATTTTATTGATAAAATCTATATATTAGCGATGATTAAAAAGGACAGGGAATAGTACCCGCAATACACCCCTTAGAAAAAGGCTACATAATTTTCATTATACTTTCATAATATATTTTAACAGATTATAACAGATTTTTGGACTTCGCCCAGGAGGGGGCGATAACCCCCCGCCCCCCCTTGGATCCGCGCCTGTATGGACCTTAACATGATACTGATGAATGTTCCATGGTGGATTGCTTTGGACCTTAACATGATGTTGATCTAACCATGTACAGTATAAACCAACACTTTTACACTGCAGCATGTGTTGTAAAAGTACATCTATTTACTTATTGTGCTTGTCAATTCTTTGTTGTCAACTGTTTTTATGCTAATTTTTGTAAAGATTAAAATTTAAACTACTTTAATCATTTTGGGGCTCAAGGCCGCTACCTAGTTGGACTATGGAGGTGCTAATGAATCCTTGTTTTTGGAGAATAAAAGGAATCCTCGAAATATTGCTTTCTGTCGAAAATAAGAATATAACACTGGATAATTTCCTTACTGGTATCTGCATGATTAAAATTAAAGGCTCCTATAACAACAAAGCTATAGGAAAAGTTCATTCCAGCCTTCTTTCTTGCCTTGGGCGTATACGCAATACAGCGCATGTGCTTGTGCATAAGCATAGGTGAAACAATCTTGTGACACAGTAACTGCGGAAGTTAATTTCAAAATAAAATGCGTAGGTCCTTTTTTTTTGTTAACAGAAAACTTACACTAATATTCATGTTTATTCCTTATGCTTACATTATTTAATTTTTATCGGGACAAACACTGTTCGGTTTAGCGGAAATTAGGAAGAGGCGGGATCATGAATAATATCACCGTATCGGTTTCAATTGTAAAGAAGTGTAGGTTTTTTCGCGAACATCTTTTCAATTTCTTGTTTTAAAGTTTTAAAAAATCGGTATTTTTGCTGAACTCTGTTCGGAGTAGCGGGACTTTGCTGTATTTTTATACGAATGATTTTGTAATGCATAAAAAAATGGGGGGGGGAAATCATTTTACACGGAAAAGAACAAAACGTAAAAGAATGAAATACTTAAAAGGAAAAAAACCGTGTCCGGCAAGCCCATCTAAGTATTTTAGATTTCAAACTGTCTTCCTCGGTAATCCTGACAGACCTATACTCAAAAATTCATTTAACATATGCTCATCGTTGAGCAATCATCTGCAGCGCAGAATAGATTTTGAGGTCCTAAAATGCAAGAGAGCTTTTCTTTTTTATACATATGTCATCTGTTCATCTCACAAGCACCTTTTAAACGATTCAAATTGGAATTAAATCGCTTTCTGACCGAAAATTAACAAAAATGCTTTTCTTGAGTCTGTCGTTCCTTACGTAGTGTTGGTTCCTTCTTTTAAGTTGGGGGAAAAGGCAGAATTTTAACCGTGAATGTTTTCAGAAAGAGATTGTAGTCTTTTATTCTTCTGAGAATTTAAAAAGGCTTCAGGCTAAAAATAAGAAAATATGTAACTGGTTTTTAAAATTCGTATTTAAAAAACATTAATTTTAATTTAAATTATTTGCTGTTTTCTTAATTTATTAGAGGGAGAGTGGGGAGAAAGTTTGTACATCTTACACCTTACTATATATAGAACTTGTTCATTCTAAAATTTTGGTGGAAAATGTAGTTTCACCGCCATTAATCTATATATATATATATATATATATATATATTCTTTTACCGAAAAACTGAGATGAAACTAATAACTAAAGTTTAAAACCTCATAAGTATTTCATAATTAACTAAAATAAACAGTTATTAAGAAAAATTACCTTCAGTGACGTACAGTTCAAGAGGTAAATTAACACAATCCCAACTTTAATATATAGTATTTTTTTATCGTGTCTTTTGTTTAAACAATATTGCTACCTCGATAAGATTCAGAATTCCACCATATTAATATGATAGGTAGCCGGAACAAATCTTTGTTTGTTTTTATAGAAATGACGGATAACGATTTTATCACTTTGAGAAATAAGGAGTGTGACACAAATTTAATGCTTTTCCAGATTTTTTCTCTTCATCATATATATACTATGTATTCTGTTTAGATTAGTGAGCATGTTCCAAAGCATCAAGAGCCATATGAAACACTTTTTACATAATTATCTTCCTTTACGTATTGACCAGACGGAATGAGTTACTTTAACTGAAGACAAGCAAAATATAGTGAACAGAATTGAATATTTGAATAGAAAGCATGATTTATTGTTCTTATGGACCGGTGTCAATGTAGATACATGCTAAAATAGTTGATATTGAAAAGTCAGTTACTGAAGTAAAGATTACGATGAAGAGTTTACGAAAGAACTTTCGAATACCATCATAGAGGAGACGAAACTACGAGAAAGAAATGAAGGAAATGAGCCAAAGCAAGAAATAGAATTCAAACGGAAACAAGAAATAGAAGAGACTAAATGAACACAGTTGGAGACGCCAGATGAACTGACAAGCAATTTAGATTATAGTGACACCTCTCGAGCTGACGTATTTCCAAAATCAAAGAAATCTGTGCGAAGGAATCGAATGAATTTATGAGATAATAAAATATTTAAGAGAAATTTTGTACAAGGGGAAAGTACTAGCAACAAAAGCTATTTACCACTTCATTCAAGTGGACAAAAGTTGTAGGAAAAATCAGAAGAAAAACCAGTTTGAAAAGTTCCAAAGAGCTAGAGGCTTGGTGGCTCCAGGGTAACAAGGGATTGAGAGGCCCCCTTTATTTGCCCCTTTCTTCTACACCTGTTTCATGTAGTGTAATCGTTTTAATTGAAAACTTAGTTATCTTATAAATTGTTTATTGTAATGGATCAGGGTAGAATGACTTACAAAGCATTGGGCTAAGGCAAAAGAAAGACAGAAACAGTTGAAGCAGAAAAATGATTGGACTGCTTATATGAAGATGTGAAAAGTTTATCTGAAAAGTCTTAATTAGAAAAAAGAAATAATAATATGAATTTTAAAAAATCAAACAGACAAAAGAAGTTTGTTTAAAATAGCAACGCTTCATAAAAGAACTACACAAGTTGATTTTTTTTTTTTTTTGCTGAAAAGTTCTTATTGAGAGCATTGGCTTTAGGGGTTACACAAACTTCTATTTCCTAACTTTATTAGAAACAAAGACATTGATTACTTTCTCGAAGTTAATTTCTTAAGCTCTATCATATTCAACTGAAAATCAAAGCCAGATTGCTCGATCTTTACTGTCTCATGTTCCTTCGTAAGAAATTTTCACCAACTTTAGTTTTGAAAATGACCGTTCGATCATAGCTTTGGTTACAGACAGGGGAGGCGCAAGGCAGGAGCGAATAGTGCAGTGGCACAGGGCCTCGCACCTGATGTTTTCTTTCTTTCATTCTTTCTTTTTTTCCCTAGCGTAAAAAAAAAAAAAAATACTTTTGATGTAGTTAAAATTAAGATTGTTTCCCCCTGAAGGATCTTTCGCCATTTAATTCCCTCGAAATTAAGCCATTTTCCCACCCTGAAAAAAACTAATTAATCAGTACAGCGGAAGGTTAATTGAGACCATATTATATGTAATCATATTTTGTCCAGTGGTCCAGACTTGTTCGTTATGCTGCATTTGTGTTCTTTATATATCTTCAGTGACCAAAACATATTTTTTTCCTGAGTTTCCCTGAGGAGCGAAGAAATGAAGGGTGCTTTGTCTCTGTGTAGTTACTTCTATTCAGGTCCTGATTATCGCCATAGAACTTGAATTGGGATAGAACGCAAATAGATATGGGGATTCTGAACAAGTGGTCACGTGACTTTTTGGATTGGAAGATTTGAAGGCAGGGACAATTTTCTTTCTAGTGGGTGGTTCCAGAGTTCCCTTCGCCTGAGAAGCTAATCTGTCCCGGAGTAATTGAAATTTATGACCAATGGAAAGCGCCTTTTTATTCTGAGTGGCTTATAGTACTATCAGTCTAATTACACAAAATCACGTGACGTGAACACGGTAGAAAAAAAAAGAACACAGATTGCTTTCTACCCTGTATTTTATTATGTGATTCTCACTTGCACGTTTGGGGCCCATGAAGGGTAGGTGCCTGGTGAGAAACCAGGTCGCGTCCTCCGACCTAACCGTTCGGAGTTTTCAATGATTTCCACCGAAACGGGTTAGG
Source organism: Cheiracanthium punctorium (assembly GCA_038373885.1). NCBI lineage: Eukaryota > Metazoa > Arthropoda > Arachnida > Araneae > Cheiracanthiidae > Cheiracanthium > Cheiracanthium punctorium. The sequence continues at coordinate 617,400 of JAWZYV010016922.1, forward strand.
ACCAATTAGAAAGACCCCCACGGAGGGCATCCATCCCCTCAGCCTAGAGTACACGCGTAGCTAATCGGCCGTAATCCCACAGCCAGATGGGGCCCTTGCCCAAGGCACACATTAAAGAAATAGGCCAAAAAATTGAGTTTAGAGTTTTATGCAGGTACACAAAACTTGAGTCAGTTGTTACATCAGTTCTAAATACAAAATTTCAAAATTCTACAGTTTAAAGTTTTGGAGTTATTCAAAATACAAAATTATTCTTGGCGCCAAATTTGGCGATATTTCGGCAAATGGAGAAATTTTGGGATATATGCACACAAACAATGCCTGGACTACAGACATAGTATATTGAAGATGTCCATAGACATTAATGTATTGAAATTCTTTTGGGTGGTCCTGTAAATAAACTGTCCGTAGATTGGAACCAAAAATCGAAAAACTAGATATTACAGCAATCTTATATATGAAATTTCAACAATCCACGACTAATAGTTTTTCAGATATGAGAATTAAATGCAAACACGTGCACAACAAAAGTCTCCAAGCTTGGCGACTTTTGGAGTAATTTTTGAGGAAGGCATATGTCCATTTTCGGACCATTATCTAACTACATGGTAGGGTGGTATTGTGCTTGAAATGGCTGAATGTCTCTAAACCTGCCATTGACCGTAATGTTTTGGTATTTTTTTTTAGTGTTCCTGTAGAAGAACTATATATGATAAAGACACTATTTTCGATGGAGAGATTCATTTTGTAATCCTTAACAACATATATCACTTTTGATTCGTTTGAAATTGCCCAATATTTCTAAAATACGCTTTATTGAATTTCTGAATAGCGTAATGTATGGAAAATCTTTTGGGTGACACTGTACAGGGATGTAGCCGGGGGGGGGGGGGGTTGATATCGGGATATATTCCCCCCGAAATTTTTGGATTAGTGATGAAATTCCGTCTATTTATACACATATAAGTTCATATCCCCCCCCCGAAAAATTTTCCAGGCGCATATCTCCCCCTCCCGAAAAATTTTCCTGGCTACGTGCCTGACCCTGTACATAAACTATCCAGTCGATTAGAACCAAAAGAGGAGGTGCACAACTAGATGTTACAACAGTCCTAAATATAGAATTTCAAAATTCTGCGACCAATAGTTTTTGAGATATGTGAGTTACATACGTACGTAGAGACGTCAGGGAGAAACTGGCCAAAATCGACTTGTGGTCAGTCAAAGTGGGCTGCACATGCATTAATATGAACACACATACATGCTTTCGATGAGATGTCTCTCAAAAACTCTTAAAAGTAAATTTAAAGGTAAGCAAAATAGTTTTTTTTCCCCGTCAAAATCCGGATACCGAAATTTTTCGCGATCACGTGACTTCCTTATACTTCGTGCAAGGAAGTAAATATTAGTGATAATTGTAATTACTGACGAAATACTAATAATGCAATTTTATTTGCCATGTTAAAAGAGCAGTTGATGTTAATTTGCAGGGATGCAGAATATGTCCGATCCGGCGATCTAGGATCGGGGAAATTTTGTTCCTTTTGTTGTTCATTCATTATTCATTTCTTTCTGAACCTAATTCGGAAGCCGACGCTGACGAAATCGCTGGTAGAAGCTAGTATTTAATAAATAAAGATGTTTTGTCCTGATATAAAAAAAATCACTTTAACTGTCGCAGATGCAAATATCTGCACAAAAAAGTCAAACATGCTGGAAAAAAAAAAGTTTTATGCATGTTTTATAAATAAAACGTTTTTATTAAACAGCATTTTAAGTTGTTGTTGTCTATAAAATATAATTTCCTTTGGTAAAAAAAAAGAAATACGAAGTAGCTAATATCGAGCTGAACTTTTACTATGCAGTGGAATATGAAAAGTTATTTGACATCGGAAAGGTTATTGCTTTATCAGAACAAGATGAGATTGCTACGATGAAACATTTTCATGCAGTACCTGGCTCAGATTCTTTTACTTGGCCACGCCACGACAAGATGACGCAGAAACAGTTACTGCAGACAAGATATTTTTTGGTCCAATTACTCCATTTACCATTGCTAATGTAAAAATCATCAAAACAGCTTACAATCAACTATGCAATAGACTTTATAATAAAAGTACGTAAATAACCTGAGATTTTTTTTTTTTTTTTTTTTTTTTTTTTTTTATCTTTTTGTTCGAAATGATGTTAGCCGATTTTGTTGTAAAATGGTATACAAGTCAGAAATAAATGATGTAGATCTCTGGCAACTTCTTTTATTCACAATATTATTTACATTTTGTTTATTTTAAATGAAGTATAAGACATGGTATATGTTCAGTTAATAAATTTAGATAGTATTTTCCTCCTTCATTTGGCGAATGGAAACAGTTAGGACATTATTTACGAATTATTTTGAGTGTTCCTGTAGATTATGCTACATGCAGGAATTTTAGCTTAGTTACTCAGGAATAGTGTAGCATTTTTGGTAGAAAAATATTTAGAATCAGTTCAGTAGTTACAGAAATGTCCGTATAACGTAATGTACTAGAATTCTTTTGAATGTCCCTGAAAAAGAACTATTTATGCTACATGCATGAAAGGTAGCCTATAGTACTCAGGAACAGCGTAGCTTTCTATCAGTGAGAAAAGTTTTCGAATCGGTTCAGTAGTTATAGAGATTCCCATACAGCGTAATGTAATTCTAATTACTGCTCCTGTAAAAGAACTATTTGTGATATATGTAGGATGAGGTTAATTTTCAATATTGCTACAGTAGATTAAACTTCTAAAAGGAACGCCGAAATGCCCCCATGCGTGCCAGTGGAGTGTCCCAAATAAAGAGGCACTTTTGGGGCGTTTTCTTGGAAACAGTTGTACCTTCAAAAAATGTTTTTTTCATAATATGAAACTACTAAGTTGATACTACATCTCCATGTCAATAGTTCTCCTGTGGGAAGACTGCGTCAGCTGTACCAATCCTTCGAAATTGCATAAATTAGTGTTAAGGGCCATGTTTGGGGACCCGTACCTAGGGGGCCTGGAGCCTTCAAAAATTTTTAACATTGGATTCACTTTATATGAAGATATATAACTGGACTGCGCAAAACATTTTCTGTATCACGTCAGAGACAAGATTTAAAGCATTTTTAAAAACTGTATTTTTTTTTAAAAATGAAATTGGGGGTATTCGGGGGGGAGGGCTTATTTGGGGGCTCTGGCTATTTTCGAATGAATGTTCAATTTCAGATGTTAATATCCAAGGTACATTATCAGATAAAAAGAAAAAAATTCTCTGAAGCACCTCTGAGTCAGGCACAGTCGAGACAATAAAGTGGCAAAAATGGCCCTAAATTATTTCTACGTCACTCTTCTGGGGGTACTTTGACCCTCCATAACGCCAAAACTAAAGGAGGCAAGTCAAAAATGTTTCAGCTTTGTTCTTTCCTTGAGTAAGGCAACACAAGAAAAAAAAATTCATTAAATTCTGAGATGGTGCTGGAAACTTTTTCTTTTTTTTTGCTCGCTTTGTTCTTGCAATGCCTCTTAAATACATTTAGGTGTATGGATACATTCAATTCATTGAAAGTCTGTGGTCAATTATTGCTTCGGCTATCCCCGAAATCTCGCAAACTATCTCAAGCTTGTCGGCTTTTGGCGAAATATCGCCAAATTAAGTGTCAAAAACAAATCATCCAAATTGAACCAGCTTGGCGATATCGGAAATATTTGCCTAGAAATCGCTAAACCTTAATATTATTGCAGTATTTTATCTCTTTCAAAAAAATTAAGTTTAGATGAAGTGCGTCAAAAATATTTTTGATTTAATAGACGTGCAAGGAAGTCATGTGTTGTCCACATCAGATTTTTATATCTATGGTAATACAGAATTTATGCAAGTCTATAACAAATCATACAATTTTGGGGAAATTTTCATATGGATTAGGGGGAAATCTTGGGACTATAGACATTTTCTGCACCCCTGTTAATTTGGTGATATTGAATTAAAATGTTAATAAAGTATATTAAATGTCTTGCAGCTGTCCAGTCCGTTCCAGGAGACCAGGGTCTGATGTCAAGGGCTACCTGCCTGAGTTTGCGCGCCTTGATATATCTACAAGTGCCCTCATCACAACAAAGCCATGATAAGTCGCCGGCCATGTTTTACGTACCAGAAGCCCCGACCACGATGCTATCCGAAAGCGTTCCATACCAGATAAATCATTCCCACCTACTCATTACGTCACATTCCAAAAGAGTTTCTCTGTGTGCTACCACGAAGCTGCCGGAATCACTATCGAAAATACTGCAGTTTTTTCGCGACAGGGTAAATTTAGGCGAAAACCTTTTCCCGATATCGATAAATACAAGATGGTTGTGTTTTTATGGAGTGTTAAGCACTCCTACAAAAAACGCTTTTTTTCCTGGCAAGTTTGACTATGCCCCTAACTGTCAAAACACAACCCTTCCTCGATCGATGTCCTCCAACTCCTCGGAGAATCATGAAAGATAATGCCCTTGAATGAGAAATAGCTCAGAAAGGGGATGAAGCAGTGGGGTTTGGTTGGTTGATCGGCCATAGTTCCGATACTGTCGTAACAGCACTCCTGGCTACCGTACGGGCATTTCGGGCTCGTGCGCTAGGCACACATACAGAAATAGGAAAAAAATTGAGTTCAAAGAGAAAGATATATATAGGGGCACAGAAATGTTATAGTCAGGTCCTGCGTAACAGATATAAAAATTATCCGGTTTTTACACGCTACGATCGTGGTAGAGGGAAATTGAGGGTCCCGGCTTTTTACACGAAGGATTTGACTATCTGTGAGTTAAAACTATCCGTCAAGGATACTGTCCGATAGCATCGTGGTAAAGGCCACCCGTTCGAGTGCTACCTTCTGTGTTCCTGAATTGGACTATCTATCCAAAGCGTTACTACTCCAGTTCCCATCTTCCAGATCGAGCACTGCTCAATGAAGTTCCTTCATCCGGATAGCTAATTAGCTGGTGATACAGCACCTCGCCTATGGACCTCTATCGTAACACATATTAACTCTAATTGTATTTCAAGTTTTGCTTTATTTTGTGTTAAGACTTTGTGTTCTTATTTTACGAATTATAACCTGTTTATACCTGTTATGAACAATTTAGTTTAAGTTTTTTGTGTCATTTCACTCTTCAAGCATTTTTGAACTTAGTCAGCAAGGAGGAGCGAAAGAGTTAAAAGACTAAACCAATCAATCCCTTCAGAAGAAAGCTGTGCTGAAATTTCTCACCCACTAGTATATGTTAATAAAAGGAAGGTGGAAAGCGCATGTGCGTAGGTAACATTACAGTACTAAAACTGATCATTTTTCTATGGAAAATGTTGCACAGCTTATTGTACTGGCCAAGCAATCAAACAACGACCTTTGATTTGTTGAAAGGCTACTGGGTCGTTTTAGTCGAGACTATAAGTCTTAAAACTCAAAGAGCTGATACAGATTCAAAATGATTCCGTTTGGACTAAAAATGTGGCAGTTACATTTCAGAGAGAGGAACAAAGCATTAACCCCTTACGGAGATTTCTGCCAATCGTATATTGATGACGTTGCATTTTTCTATCCCTATCATAAAGGAAGGGAAGGGCAGGGCTTTAGTTGGAACTTTGTAATGTTTTTAAGCACACAATTACAAAATAGATATCTTTCAGTTAGTTTTTATTGAAAAAATATGTTATGTAGACAGTTTTCGCGACGCTGAATATATTTTTGCAATTTTATTGATACAATTACAAAATGATATTTCCATTTATTTTAATTTTTTTAACAAGGAAAACAATTAGCATTCGGGAACCTTGTCTCTGAAGGTGCAAGTTTTGGTGACTTCATCAAACGCAGCGTTCTCACCGCAAGAGTAGGTGTGACGGGCGAATTCTCCCTGTCCCTGAGCAACACAGAAGTAGAATTTGGAACAGTCTGAGGGATCTCTGAAATATCCTTCTTGAGTGCACTTGAAAAGCTCACCAGGGTTTGCAGTTTTCCTCTCTTCCGGCTGTCTAGTGACTCGTTCTTCTGGAGGAACTGTCTGGTCGAGAATTGATTTTCCATTCAGTTTAGTAGCGATGGCTGTCAGCAAAGGATATTTTTCACCGAAACAATTGCCACGGAAGTCATCGGTCTCCAAAGACCAGACCATGCCACCACCTAACTTGTTCTTGATGAGATAATCCACCTGAGGATAAATGGCAATTTTAAAATGATTTAAAAGTGAAAATGATTGGCTAGTTGCTTAAATGATATCTTTCTCCCACGAATGAAAAAGCCAGAAGATAGAGAAGAAATTTTATTTAGTTGAATAACTTGTTCATAGACATTACCAAAATCAGCTAGCTGAATGCGATAAAAATAAATTAAAACTGTAGTTTGAAAAACAATGTGACTTAGAAAATAATATAAAACCAAATGAATTACATCAGAACTTTAACATTTTTAGACATAATATTTTAACATTGTTTCCTCACAAACTGTATATGCAATCTAAGAAAAGATAAATCTATGCCAGTTCTGAAACTTTCAAATATGCAGTACTTTGCTTAATGAGCATATCCTAATATGAGAGGGAAGGGCAAGCCGGTTCTTCGCCCCGGGCGGAGAATGCAGGTATAAGAAATTTAAAGAAGGTCGAAGGGCGGCAGTTTTATGGTTTTGTCCTTTCTCGCCGTGTTGTCTTCCTGATTCTGAACGCTAAATGAACGGATGTTATATTGACGCGTATTTTGCACTTAATATATTTTAATGTATCGTTCAGAAACACTGGGAAAGAAGAAGGCTAGTGACCTAATTGTTAAAGCCTGGCATTGAACGAATAGTTTTGTTGTACCTCGGGAAAAAACCAACAATAAGCACTATAAATGAATCATTCTACAAAAAAGCCTTAAAATGATATTCTGTGTTTGAAAATTTCTTAAGCAAGTTAGACAAATACTCACATAATTCGCAAAGCTTTGTTGTTTATTACTGTTCTTCTTAGTACGATTACTGATGAGACACTCTCAAATATTTTAAGTCCTTAACACGGTGGGGTCTATTTTAACTTGTGTTAAAGAACTGTCGAGAAGATTTTGTTTTTTCGAACATGTTATAAAGCCTTTGATGCCTCTTAGCGTTGCGTATAGGCGCAATCGCAACACTAACACTTGCAAACACCAACTTGCAACACAAGCAAACGTCAGAATGCGTTTGAATTGACTGCATATCTCCTTTTTTGTCTAACTTAGCTTTAATAAATTTTTGGTTTTTCTTTTGTATAAGAAGACTAAAATTAAATGACATATGCAATCCCAATTTTTTCTTTGCAGACTTTTAGAAGAAGCATTTCTTCTTGTACTAAAAGACCAGTGATTTCTTCCGAGCTTTTATGTTTTTGCGGTCGACTACTTGTATCAAGGTCACTAATGAAGAATTTAAAAAGTGACTTTGCAATAACTTAGAAAGATTTCAAAATTTAATATTTTGATTCTGCCTGCAATTGATTTTTCTTTGTGTTGTTGTATTGAACACATATATGAGACTTTCAGAACTCGTCAGCTTAAATAACATCTGGAGATTACATTTTTTACTACCGCTATTCATAGAAATACAAGATACCCAAGATATTTAAGTGCCATCTGGAAAAGTAAGCAACACTTGTAAACAAACGACAGAAGCTATGCCGTTACTTTTTTCTCACCTTTATATCAATGCTTTTTTTGTTGTCAAAGCCCACCCACTGGTTACCTTTAAAAGCATAAGGAGCTTCTACTTTGGGTTCGAAAACTTCTTTCCATCCGTCGTTTTTCACATATAAGCATATCTAGGGAGAGGAAAAATTATTACTTTTGTAAATATATTAAAATATATGTATATAGCTATCCATACACTTGTGCAGTAAAATGGGATTTGTTGTGTGTGAAATTAACTGTTATATTCATTACTTTCCATTTTTTGCAGTGTAATTGCAAAAACTAGGTGGGATAATATACATCCAACAGCCGTTAAAATGTTAATATTGCTATTTCCCACCCCATAAACTTATATTAAACTTCGAAATTTCAAATAAATTGCATTAATTTAGTAAACCGAGAACCTATCTATACATTTCAAATTTAAAAAATTGGGCTCTCAATAAAAATCTCAATTGCTGTACTTTCGATTTGGCTCTCTTGACTAATGAGTGCCGATCACTGCTCTAGCCTACTGCGTAATTATGTAGCACTTAAGTTCTTTCCTATAAGAACAAATAAGAAAAGAACTAGTAGACTGCTGCCATCTATAATTTATTCTGGTAACTTTAATTAAATATTATTTTACTACCACTTTACTTCACCAAAAGTCCACAAACTTGGCATAATTGTGGACATGGCCGAAACTATAGCAGTCCGTAGACTTTAATGTAGTGAAAGTCTTTTAGGTCACCCTGTAAATAAATATCCCCTCAATATCTATCAAAAAGAGATTTAATCAACTAAATGTTATAACAGCTGTAAATACAAAATTTCCACATTATGCAGTTAATCATCTTTAAGTAATGCTATACGCATACGTACATATTTAGACTTGTTCCACGTGACGTCACACTTTCTTTTGATAGGCAAGACTAACCAATAGGCTTGTTCTACGGGACGTCTGGTAGGCGTAAGTAACCAATAGACTTACTGCACGTGACGTCACTGAGCTATTTGTTAGTTCAAACGTGGAACACGTCTATACTGATATTTTCGCGAGTACAATCTCCGTCGTATCTAATGGCTGACTAGGCGGGCAATAGCCAAGGGCGCACTTTGCATGCTCACAGTCTGTTTCTTTTTCTAGAAAATAAATCTTGCGGGACGTAAAATTCAAATCCTACGAAGGTTGCTCACGAACCGAGGTATGATTTTGATTACAATACCTCCATTTCTTCGACCAAAGTAGTAATCAATTTTAAGAACTATTTTCTGGACCATGCATATCAGAGCTATCTCGCACGGATATTTTTGTGTTTTAACTTCACAAATCATGTTTTAAAACACATTTTACTTATGTATCTGTACTGAGTTACCTCGTTGTAGCCCAGCATTCCTGGTTCTTTTGTCATTCCTCCAGCACTTCCAGGGCCGGTTGCGGGGGCGCCAAGTCCAGTGTTGCTGCTGTCTGCCAAGGTGAAAGATCTACCGTATAGACCCATGCCAAGAATAATCTTCTTTGGGTCGGCACCTTGCTTTATCCAATATTGGATGGCATAGTCCTGAATAAAAAAAAGAATTAAGTGTTTGAAAAAAAGCATTGTGGTTCTTTTATAGTACATCTACACTTAATTTAGAGGACTTAACGAATACTAAATGTGTCCTATACGGGCCGATAGGGTACAACAGGGGTTCTCAAAGTGTGTGCCGCGGTACCCCAGGGTGTTGTAGAGCTCTGAGGTACCGCGAAGCGAAGATTGTTTCATTAAAATACTTATTTGAATTTTAAATTAGAGCTGCATTAATTATATTTATAGTCTTACTGCGTTATTTTTCGAAATTGTTTTTCATGATCGTGCAAATATGAAGTATGAATATGTTACAGTTAAAACCCGAAATCAGTCAAAACTCGAATTGACTAGGGAAAACGCGTTCTAATCGAGAGCGTTTGGGAAAACCCGAATTAACTAGGCAAAACGCGTTCTGACTGGCAGCTCTTGGTAAAACCCGTTTTCCCAAGTGAATTCCGGAATGTTAATGCTTTATGCACTAAAAATTAGAAAGATAGATCTCTTGAAAAATTGAATTTGTTAGATAAGAAACAAAATAACTTTAATGTTATAACAATTGATTAATACGGACGAGGGTCAGTTGCATCCGCGTCAATAGCTATCAATCTAATCGATGGGCGAGTTGTACCGGAATCCTTATATTGCTCCCCCCTCGAAAATATGCTAACGCTGGCCCTTTTCGAGACCCAAAAAAACATCACAAGGTCCAGCCACCGCACCGCTATAGGGGTGGGCTCCTCAAAAATATGCTACCTCTGGCCCTTTGCGAGACCCAAAATAACATCACTGTGTGTGGCCACCGGTGTAGGGGGGGGCCCTCAAAAATATGCTACCGATGGCCCTTTGCGAGACCCCCCCCCCCAAAAAAAACAACTTGTCATATAGCATATCGTTGAAATAATGCAATAATATTTTATAGATAAAAAAATTATTGTCTAACAAATCAGTCAAAACCCAAATAAATTGGGTTTTCCCTTGTTAATTCGTGTTTTGACTGATATCGGGTTTTCACTGTAACATATACCTATAAAATTACAGTATTCCACAGATATTGTATGACGAAGCTGCCGTGAGAAAATTCTAGTTATCTTAAGGGTGCCGCCAACTGGGTTAGTTTGGGAACACCTGGGTTACAAAGTTACTTCTACACAGGTTGTATTGGTTAAAAGGCCCCACGTTATTGCTAAAAGCCGAAACCGTTCTTTTTTGTAAAATACTGAATGTATACAAGTATTTAGAATTTCTGTTGCACCTTTACGTGCAGCATTTCGAACTTCTTTTATGTTTTAAACAAAATACTTCTGTACAGTAATCCCTATCTTGTTGCTCTTGCTAAAAGAATTAATTCGATTTTTAGTGGCGGAAGAGGAATATTTTGGAAGGGCCTGCTGAAAAAATAAACAAATAAAATAAAAGCGTATGTAACCTAAATAAGCTCGGATAATGCATTCTTCAGGTAATTTTCAAGATTTTGCGAATTTTTAATAAACATTTGCAATTTTCGAGACTTTTTCTGTTAAAATTTAATGACTATTCGAGTTTTTTCAGGTTTTCCGTGGCCGATAGCAAACTGCATGCATAAGGTGACCATACGTCCTCGAAATTCGAGGACAGTCCCCCAATATAGATCTTTTTTCATTTTGTCCCCAAAAATACTTTGTCCCCAAATTTAAAGATTTGTACTTTTTTCCCCTGAAAGTTTCCGTTTAGTTTATTTCTTTCAGAAAAAAATAAAGAAATAAGAAAAATAAACCAACTAAAAGCGCCATCTACGCAGAGAACCAATGAAATTTCGATCTCTGAAAACGTTTGTTGTCATTGTGTGTGTAGCGTGTATAGGCATTCAATAAAGTAACCGACTATGAGCCAAATTTCCCATTTCAGTTTTGTTAATGATTAATCACCTTTCATGAAGAACCATGCTTTAAATATGAAATTGACGTACGAAAATTTTCTTGCACTCGAATACTTTTTAGAGGGTGTACAAAGTTTCATGAAAAATTTTCACAAAATGATCCAATGCAAAAAGCAATGTCTTCTGTAAAATACAAATACCATTCCAAGAGTTAAATTTTGAATAAATTGCAATATTTCAACATGATGTTCCTTTCCTATTTCTGGTTTAAATAAATATTTATAAATGAATGAAATACTTAAATTTATTAGAATTAAGATTTAACAATTGATATAAAGATATTAAAGTTCATTTTTAAGTATCAAAGTCAGTCAAGATTTAAAGTATGGGTATATATGGTAATATGTTGTGTCCTCGAATAAGTCCCCAAAAATATTTTCTAGTGTCCCCAAGTTTTCCTTGGATTCAAGGACAATGCTGGATTTGTCCCCAAAATGCTGTTTAGAAATATGGTCCCTTTATAGCATGCACCACAGAACTTCTGAGCATTCTGAATTCATCGCATGATTATAATGCAAACCTACATCTCCATGAAAACATATAGTGGGCTTTGTGGAGTATAATTTAAGAGTGCTACCGCCTCTTAAGTATTGCCATTATTTTGCCACTATTACTAATAAATTAATAACTTTTTTTTCTTTTGACCGCACTGTTGTTTTAAACACACAGTGATATCTCTCGACTTAGATACTCAAATGTACATGAAATCGTAATCATGGTTTTGAAGGCCACCATATTGCATACTCCCCAACTGAAGTCGAAATCTTATATTGTTTTTCTAAAAAATTGCTCCGTACTGATTATGAATGTAAAACAACATAAATAAAATCCCTGACATGTATGCATGTGGAGACGTTTTCGAATTATGTTTTATTTTAACAAAATACTTACGACATTGAGGGGCTTGTCGGATTCAGGCTCACTATCTCGGGCGTACAGAGGAGCGTTGTGGCCTGTTTTTGTTTCCCATGATCCGTGCATATCGTAAGCCATGACATTGATGAAATCCAGGTATCTATTTGGAAAAAGAAAAGAAAGAATTTTTATTATTTAAAAAAAAAGCTAATTGCCGTATATTTGATACCTTCATAAATTACTGAGTATATTTATTGGCAATTATTTGGCGTGGTATTTTTTAGCAATTGCACTAGAGAAATGCTGGGCCCTCTTGAAGCATTCAAAGAACCATTCAAAGAACCAGGAAGCAGCATAGGTCAAAGAAGGGGAGTCTTCTACATTGTGTCTCTTCAATGATGACAGCGAACAAGTTAAACATGGGTTCTATAGTAAATTTAAGTGCGCTCAGGGAGAGGCGATCACCCTTATCGCCCCCTTTAAATCCGCCACTGCGTACGCATGACTTATCATTCTCGTTTATAATAGAAATTTCGGTTAGTCCGAATTTTTCAGTTATCCAAACAGGCAATACTCCCAACCAGTTTAGATTAAATTATTTTATCTTAATTGAGATTTCCGATAAAATAAATTTATTCTGTACGTACTTGGACATGTTTGGAATGTCGTACGCTGTGTCCATGGTGTTCTTTCCGGCAGAGACGGCTGCAGACAATATAAGACCTTCAGGCTCTAAAGCTTCTTTTAATTCCTAAAACCAAAGAATAAAAGTCATTAATCAGGAGCAACCTATTGATTATAAAACGCATTCCAACTAAATGTTATTTGCGCATTACTACTAACGGTATAAGGCCTGAAGGACTCATCAGAGACCCATGCAGAAAAGCAAAGATGAAAACAGGGAATCGCTATAAGTGTCATAACAAGAGTTTGTGTCACACGGCGCAAACTTCTACCATGGAATCGCAATGACTTGGATGCCCCAGCATTACCAGGGCGTCCAATAAAATGTGTCCCCTGTCCCTCCCCCCCCCCCCAAGTTGCTGCTCTGATCGCTTCCTCCGCGTCTTGGCAACGATGGGAGCAAACAAGCTTACTGCAGATTAGTTACGTAACTACTATGCGTAGTATAATAGCTATTTACAAAATGTTAACAATGCATCAAACTAATACGTTCATCTTCAAATGAAATCATGTTGGAAAATGACTGATACTTGATGTCCAAATAAACAAAACAACTGAAAAAACACTCAAAATACTGGTGTTAAACGATAAAGTAATTAAAAAACTTTGTAAAAAACACACATAAGAAGTAAAAGGAAAAAGGATACGCGTTTCGTTCAAAAATTGTTTTGAACTTCTTCAGTCCAAGCTCTTCGACGTAAAGAACACAGGGAACTGAAAAGAGAAAAAAAACAAGCAAGATGTTGCCACAAGGGGCAAAGAAAAGTCGAACAAAACCACGGAGAGGGGAGAAAAAAAATTAAAAAGGGGGATAGAAAGGAAAGGAAAGAAGCACAAAAAATACAGAAATAAAAAAGGAATAAAGAAAAATAATAAAAAAAGGGAACACACAAGTACAAACACACACACAAAAAAGAGAAAACAGAACAAACAAACAAAAAACAATTAGCACACGTATTTTTTTTTTTTTTTTTTAAATAAAAAACCACGAACAGGACAGCACAATAAATATTATATATTATTATTATTATTTTTTTTTTAAATAAAAACGAAAAAGAAAGACAGTAACACACGTACATACACATTAAAGAAACAGGGGGGGAAAAAGGGGGGGGGTAGACGAAGAAAGTGAAAAGAACCTTACAACAGCAACTTCCAAGCAGAATGAACGAAAGGAACGGAAGAACCATCGTTCACAAGACGATCTAAGTGCTGGGTAATGGAAAAACCTTCCAAAAAATCCAGATGGGACAAAGACTGAGGAGTGCACAAAATCTTAGCCTTAGAAAACTGAAATCGATGATTGGAATTCCAACAATGTGAGGCAATAGAAGATTTGGAAAGTTCGTGCTTAGAGACATATCTCTCATGCTCTTTGAGCCTAAATTTGAGAGCTCTTCTGGTCTGACCAATATAGCCCAAATCACAAGATTCACAAGGAATATAATAAACACCCCAACGGTTCTCAGTAGGAATAGGATCTTTAAGGGAAGAAAATTTAAGTTTATTAACAGGTTTAAAAATGACTTTGAAACCGAAATTTTTGAGAAGTTTAGAAATTTTGTAGCATAAAGGTGAAAAGAAAGGTAGTACAATTAATTCGTTGTGAAAATTAATAGTATTAGTAGAAGTATTAGGCTTATTAAATTTAGAAACAGCTTTATCAATAATAGAGGGGCTAAAACCACGAGAAACAGCTAAGGATTTTAAGTAACTAATTTCATTATTAAGAGAAGAAGAATCAGAGCAAATTTTGATAGCACGAAACACATAAGTGTAAAAAGCAGAAAGTTTTTGCTGGTAAGGATGATTAGATAGGGCATGAGGAGGTAAAGATATAGAAAAGGGCTTGCGGAAAACAGAAGTAGAGAAACCGTCAGGATTCCTAGAAACAAGAACATCCAAAAAAGGTAAAGAATTGTTGCACTCCTCTTCTAGAGTAAATTGGATACACGGATCAACAGAATTAACGATCAAAAGTAAATTAGAAATATCACAATTGGAATCCACTAGAACGAAAGTATCGTCAACATATCTGACCCAGCACGGAAAATTAAAGACCTTGAAGAGTTTCTCTTCAAAATAATGCATATAAATATCACATAAGAGAGGTGAGAGAGAATTACCCATAGCAAGACCCTCGGTTTGTTTATAGAAAGAGCCATTAAAAATGAAAGCAGTTTGTTTAATACAAACGCTTACTAAAGCTATAAACTCTTTAATCTCAATAGAAGAATAATGAAACTCGCGTAAACGCTTTTCCAAACAGTCAATCGCACCTTGGATAGGAACATTAGTGAATAAAGATTTAACATCAAGAGAAAGCATTTTACAATTAGTAGGAGAAAGAAGTTTAACTTTGTTAACGAAATCATAAGAGTTTTTAACAGTGTGGGTATTACTAGCAGTCAAAGGTGAAAGAGTATGCGAGAGGAAACGTGCAAGGTTATAAGAAGCAGTACCAATGTTAGAAACAATGGGGCGAAAGGCAAGAGAAGGTTTATGAATTTTAGGAAGGGCATAGAAACGAGCACAGTTAGCAATAGAAGGAATAACATAACGTTTAGTTTGAGCATTTAAGATTACAGAGGACTTCACAGTGTGTTTAATTTCAGAAAGGTGACTGTTAGTAGGATCAGAATTTAATTTAGTGTATGGACCAGTGGTTAGCATGTTATTAATACAATCAACATAAGAAGATTTATCAAGTAAAACAGTCTGGCCGCCTTTATCAGCTTTAGTAATGAGTAAATTAGGGTTAGAATTAAGTTCTTTGAGAGCAGTTTTTTGAGAACGAGAGAGGTTAGATTTGGCATGCATATTATTTGAAGAGATAGTATTAGCAATAAGATGTCGCAAAGTATCAAGTTGGTTAGAAGAGAGTTTACTATTTTTAAAGGAGTTTTCCATAGGAGCAATAAGTTTGGAAACCGAAACGTTACTAACACGAGAAAAATTCAAACCTAAACTAAGAGCATCTCTCTGAGAATCAGTTAAAACATGTGAAGACAAATTAACAACAGTGTCTTATACTAGAGGACTAAACAAACGATGGAAGCCTAACCGAGGTTGCTATGGGTAATTCTCTCTCACCTCTCTTATGTGATATTTATATGCATTATTTTGAAGAGAAACTCTTCAAGGTCTTTAATTTTCCGTGCTGGGTCAGATATGTTGACGATACTTTCGTTCTAGTGGATTCCAATTGTGATATTTCTAATTTACTTTTGATCGTTAATTCTGTTGATCCGTGTATCCAATTTACTCTAGAAGAGGAGTGCAACAATTCTTTACCTTTTTTGGATGTTCTTGTTTCTAGGAATCCTGACGGTTTCTCTACTTCTGTTTTCCGCAAGCCCTTTTCTATATCTTTACCTCCTCATGCCCTATCTAATCATCCTTACCAGCAAAAACTTTCTGCTTTTTACACTTATGTGTTTCGTGCTATCAAAATTTGCTCTGATTCTTCTTCTCTTAATAATGAAATTAGTTACTTAAAATCCTTAGCTGTTTCTCGTGGTTTTAGCCCCTCTATTATTGATAAAGCTGTTTCTAAATTTAATAAGCCTAATACTTCTACTAATACTATTAATTTTCACAACGAATTAATTGTACTACCTTTCTTTTCACCTTTATGCTACAAAATTTCTAAACTTCTCAAAAATTTCGGTTTCAAAGTCATTTTTAAACCTGTTAATAAACTTAAATTTTCTTCCCTTAAAGATCCTATTCCTACTGAGAACCGTTGGGGTGTTTATTATATTCCTTGTGAATCTTGTGATTTGGGCTATATTGGTCAGACCAGAAGAGCTCTCAAATTTAGGCTCAAAGAGCATGAGAGATATGTCTCTAAGCACGATCTTTCCAAATCTTCTATTGCCTCACATTGTTGGAATTCCAATCATCGATTTCAGTTTTCTAAGGCTAAGATTTTGTGCACTCCTCAGTCTTTGTCCCATCTGGATTTTTTGGAAGGTTTTTCCATTACCCAGCACTTAGATCGTCTTGTGAACGATGGTTCTTCCGTTCCTTTCGTTCATTCTGCTTGGAAGTTGCTGTTGTAAGGTTCTTTTCACTTTCTTCGTCTAACCCCCCCCTTTTTCCCCCCCTGTTTCTTTAATGTGTATGTACGTGTGTTACTGTCTTTCTTTTTCGTTTTTATTTAAAAAAAAAAAAATAATAATAATAATATATATTTATTGTGCTGTCCTGTTCGTGGTTTTTATTAAAAAAAAAAAAAAAAAAAATACGTGTGCTATTTGTTTTTTGTTTGTTTGTTCTGTTTTCTCTTTTTTGTGTGTGTGTTTGTACTTGTGTGTTCCCTTTTTTATTATTTTTCTTTATTCCTTTTTTATTTCTGTATTTTTTGTGCTTCTTTCCTTTCCTTTCTATCCCCCTTTTTAATTTTTTTCTCCCCTCTCCGTGGTTTTGTTCGACTTTTCTTTGCCCCTTGTGGCAACATCTTGCTTGTTTTTTTTCTCTTTTCAGTTCCCTGTGTTCTTTACGTCGAAGAGCTTGGACTGAAGAAGTTCAAAACAATTTTTGAACGAAACGCGTATCCTTTTTCCTTTTACTTCTTATGTGTGTTTTTTACAAAGTTTTTTAATTACTTTATCGTTTAACACCAGTATTTTGAGTGTTTTTTCAGTTGTTTTGTTTATTTGGACTATTAACACTCACTTTTGTTCTCTCTTTTCTTCCTTCCTTCTTCGTGTGCTTTTTCTTGCTTATTTCTTTTCTGTTTTTGTGTTTTCTGTATGGATTCATCTTTGTTTAACCGTTTTTCCCGTTTACGATTGAAACGTTCTCGTTTCTTGAATCATTTAGGTTTTCTTGTTCGATGCAAACGCAGTAATGTCATTCCTAAGTTCATTGACATTAAGTGCAATATTCACGGTTCTTCTCGTGTTGATAAGGCTCTGAATAGGTCTAAACGGGCGGTTTTACGGGCTTTTATTCAGGATGTTCGTTATAAAGTTTCGATTCTTGAATCTGATCTTTATGATCTCCATTTGCTTTTGAGTAAGTCTTACCCTGCGTTTGCTAACTGGGAAAAACGGAATTTCGCTTATGTCGAACAACGTTCTATTTCTCACAGAGCTACTTTGGATAAGAAATTCCAAGCTCTTCTTCCGGTTAGGTCTTCCCTCGGTTCTGTTAGGCCTCTTGTTCAGGACACTGTTGTTAATTTGTCTTCACATGTTTTAACTGATTCTCAGAGAGATGCTCTTAGTTTAGGTTTGAATTTTTCTCGTGTTAGTAACGTTTCTGTTTCCAAACTTATTGCTCCTATGGAAAACTCCTTTAAAAATAGTAAACTCTCTTCTAACCAACTTGATACTTTGCGACATCTTATTGCTAATACTATCTCTTCAAATAATATGCATGCCAAATCTAACCTCTCTCGTTCTCAAAAAACTGCTCTCAAAGAACTTAATTCTAACCCTAATTTACTCATTACTAAAGCTGATAAAGGCGGCCAGACTGTTTTACTTGATAAATCTTCTTATGTTGATTGTATTAATAACATGCTAACCACTGGTCCATACACTAAATTAAATTCTGATCCTACTAACAGTCACCTTTCTGAAATTAAACACACTGTGAAGTCCTCTGTAATCTTAAATGCTCAAACTAAACGTTATGTTATTCCTTCTATTGCTAACTGTGCTCGTTTCTATGCCCTTCCTAAAATTCATAAACCTTCTCTTGCCTTTCGCCCCATTGTTTCTAACATTGGTACTGCTTCTTATAACCTTGCACGTTTCCTCTCGCATACTCTTTCACCTTTGACTGCTAGTAATACCCACACTGTTAAAAACTCTTATGATTTCGTTAACAAAGTTAAACTTCTTTCTCCTACTAATTGTAAAATGCTTTCTCTTGATGTTAAATCTTTATTCACTAATGTTCCTATCCAAGGTGCGATTGACTGTTTGGAAAAGCGTTTACGCGAGTTTCATTATTCTTCTATTGAGATTAAAGAGTTTATAGCTTTAGTAAGCGTTTGTATTAAACAAACTGCTTTCATTTTTAATGGCTCTTTCTATAAACAAACCGAGGGTCTTGCTATGGGTAATTCTCTCTCACCTCTCTTATGTGATATTTATATGCATTATTTTGAAGAGAAACTCTTCAAGGTCTTTAATTTTCCGTGCTGGGTCAGATATGTTGACGATACTTTCGTTCTAGTGGATTCCAATTGTGATATTTCTAATTTACTTTTGATCGTTAATTCTGTTGATCCGTGTATCCAATTTACTCTAGAAGAGGAGTGCAACAATTCTTTACCTTTTTTGGATGTTCTTGTTTCTAGGAATCCTGACGGTTTCTCTACTTCTGTTTTCCGCAAGCCCTTTTCTATATCTTTACCTCCTCATGCCCTATCTAATCATCCTTACCAGCAAAAACTTTCTGCTTTTTACACTTATGTGTTTCGTGCTATCAAAATTTGCTCTGATTCTTCTTCTCTTAATAATGAAATTAGTTACTTAAAATCCTTAGCTGTTTCTCGTGGTTTTAGCCCCTCTATTATTGATAAAGCTGTTTCTAAATTTAATAAGCCTAATACTTCTACTAATACTATTAATTTTCACAACGAATTAATTGTACTACCTTTCTTTTCACCTTTATGCTACAAAATTTCTAAACTTCTCAAAAATTTCGGTTTCAAAGTCATTTTTAAACCTGTTAATAAACTTAAATTTTCTTCCCTTAAAGATCCTATTCCTACTGAGAACCGTTGGGGTGTTTATTATATTCCTTGTGAATCTTGTGATTTGGGCTATATTGGTCAGACCAGAAGAGCTCTCAAATTTAGGCTCAAAGAGCATGAGAGATATGTCTCTAAGCACGAACTTTCCAAATCTTCTATTGCCTCACATTGTTGGAATTCCAATCATCGATTTCAGTTTTCTAAGGCTAAGATTTTGTGCACTCCTCAGTCTTTGTCCCATCTGGATTTTTTGGAAGGTTTTTCCATTACCCAGCACTTAGATCGTCTTGTGAACGATGGTTCTTCCGTTCCTTTCGTTCATTCTGCTTGGAAGTTGCTGTTGTAAGGTTCTTTTCACTTTCTTCGTCTACCCCCCCCTTTTTTCCCCCCTGTTTCTTTAATGTGTATGTACGTGTGTTACTGTCTTTCTTTTTCGTTTTTATTTAAAAAAAAAAATAATTAATAATATATATATATTTATTGTGCTGTCCTGTTCGTGGTTTTTATTAAAAAAAAAAAAAAAAAAAAAATACGTGTGCTATTTGTTTTTTGTTTGTTTGTTCTGTTTTCTCTTTTTTGTGTGTGTGTTTGTACTTGTGTGTTCCCTTTTTTATTATTTTTCTTTATTCCTTTTTTATTTCTGTATTTTTTGTGCTTCTTTCCTTTCCTTTCTATCCCCCTTTTTAATTTTTTTTCTCCCCTCTCCGTGGTTTTGTTCGACTTTTCTTTGCCCCTTGTGGCAACATCTTGCTTGTTTTTTTCTCTTTTCAGTTCCCTGTGTTCTTTACGTCGAAGAGCTTGGACTGAAGAAGTTCAAAACAATTTTTGAACGAAACGCGTATCCTTTTTCCTTTTACTTCTTATGTGTGTTTTTTACAAAGTTTTTTAATTACTTGATACTTGATGTATTCAGAACTATTTAACTTCATTATTATTATCTGTAATAACCAAGAATATAATTAAGTAATCTCTTGATGAAGATTTCTTTTCCTTAGGCACCTGTTGCTCACAATGGAGCGGTGTAGTTCTAAGAAAGGAAGTGGGGATGCTAAATTCTATTTGATGATACGAAAAGCGGTCGTTGCTATTCAGACCGACGGTGCCATTAGCGCACGCGCTATTAGGACCAGTGTTCCATTTTCTATTTACAATATTTTTAAATAAATAAAAGAAAAGCACGACTCTGTGAAAAACTATTATACATATTTTTATCATAAATCAAGCAACACTGAAGTGTTTCTAAACAAGATAACTGAACATGTCAAAAATTTAAACTGATTTTTAAAGTTAAACTAAAAAGTCTCCAAGCAAATTTTAAAAGTTGGTGTTTCGGACGAAATAAGCTTTCTTTTAGGTTTAAATATATATATACAATTTTAAATGTATAATTAACCCCATTGTTAGTGTAAAAATTTAAATATACACTGTAGAACAGGCCGAATAGCTTTTGGCTTAATGATACCGTCGGTCCGAATAGCCACTCCGACTAAAGTCCTCTATTTGATTCCCATGCCGACATGAGGTGACAAAATGAAAATGTTAATAAGTTAAAAATGCATTGTCATGAGCACACACAAAATGCCCTTTCAATAAAAAACAAGAAAGTAAGGGACGTGTAAGTTCAAAAAAAAGTTTAGGTAGTTTTTTGTTGAAACTAGCAGCATATACTACATATCGTAGGATTACTTATAGTTTAGTTAATTTTAAGGAGCCCGTTGAAAAATGACGAATATTAGGAAACATTTTTAATAACACGAAATATGTATCAACACAGTATATTGTGCTTTAATCTATAGTGTAATTATATTAATACTACCTATTACTTATAGTAGTATCTTCTTTTCTCCTCTTTAAATGCCCAATTTAAATACTCCCTAGTTCAGTCTCAGATTAAAAATTGAATTTGTGGGTCTTCTTTTTTAACGTGACACCAAAACACGATTTACAAGTCTAATTTTAATAAAGAGAGCCGTCTAGATTGTATAGTGGGTAAAGCTTTGTTCGTCCCTTCATAGGGGGTGACGTTGGTCCACCTACTAGGTGTCCCCATAATTACGTGGCTAACAATTCCGACCCGTTGTGGCCAAAACCTTCCTAGGCGGCGGCCGGCCATTGGAAAAAAAAAAATGAATAAACAGCTTCTAAAAATTCTTGACTGAAACTAATAGCACTCAAATGCTAAAACGGAGTCGAACTGCATACACCCTTTGACTATACATCATTGTTTAAATGATTTGAATTCAGACTACCTTTAAGAGGGTGATGAAAGTCTGCTTGTCACTTGCTGCTCCCCCACGGTTTGCTGGGTACTCCCAGTCCATGTCCAGACCGTCGAAGTTGTATTTCTTGCAAAATTCCACCACGCTCTTGACGAACGTTGCCCTGGCACCGGCATCTGCAGCCATGGCGGAATACTTGGTGGAGCCCTCGTTCCAGCCTCCGATGGCAATCAAGGTACTGAGCTGGGGATTCCTCTTCTTCAGGTTGTTGAAGCGTTCGAAAGCACCTGCAACACAAGGGGCAGTCAAATAAAAATGGGACAGACTATATGAC
Source organism: Cheiracanthium punctorium (assembly GCA_038373885.1). Taxonomy (NCBI): domain Eukaryota; kingdom Metazoa; phylum Arthropoda; class Arachnida; order Araneae; family Cheiracanthiidae; genus Cheiracanthium; species Cheiracanthium punctorium. Next base: position 639,356 of record JAWZYV010016922.1, read on the forward strand.
CCACCATCGAGCGCAAATTGGTAACGCAGGCAGGTGTTTGTTTGGGCATGCCGAAAATGCCCTTTGTACGGATTTTCGAAATCCATGAGAGCCCAGTGCGGAAAAGTTGTCCCTTGGGTTCGTTAATAACAGTGTATATATATGTATATATATATATATATAATATATAATAGCTTACTTACGTAAAGTGAAATCCCAAGATAATCCAATGATAAAGTGAAGAAAATATAAAAAATAAAAAAGTAGATAGCACACGGTGCCAATTAACGAGCTTATTCCGGAGAAGTGTTTAAATATAGCCTTTTAAGGCAATGAAAGAGTGGAAAAATTGAATATAAAGCGCCAAATTAGAACTGGTGTGCTTTTAAGCCTAATCACATGTAATCAGAAATAGTCCGAAAATGGAATTAATATTGAAATGGTGTGCTCTATCATCAGGCGCCACCGCAATATATATATTAATCGGGCAATATCTTCAGGTGGCGCTGGCTCCTTAAAATCGCGAATTTAGGCCAAAGCAGACATCCCGCCCCCAGGGCCTGATTATGGCCTAGGCACAGTAGGCCCGTGCCTAGGGCCCCAGATTTTTTATGGGGCCCCCAAAACCAAACAGCAAGATATTTTTTACAAATTTAGAAAAAAAAATTGCTAACAAAATAAGCTGAGGGTCCCAGATGAAAATCTACGACAACTTTGGTGTTTTAAGGCGCGATAAAAATGATCTCACAATTCTTACTTTTGATAATGCGTACGTTTTCTATGTTACTTAACAATACAAATGCTGCCAAATCAGGATGTATAACTTGAAATAGTCCATCATATTGTTGGAAATATGGCACTTTATGATTATATGTAATTACAAAAAGTATTTTAATTACAGAAAAAATTTAAAGTATATACAGTCCCTTAAGAATTTGGATTTGAATTCATAATAATTCTTCAATTTGCATAAATTTTGTACATACTAAAAATTTTAGAGGGGTGGGGGGGCAGGGATAGTCATTGTTGGAATTGTGGGGGGGGGGCGAAATAATGCTGTGCCTAGGGCCCCGAAGTACCTTAATCGGGCCCTGCCCGCCCCCCTTCCCCAGAAACACAATTTTTGCGAATTTTCGAAATCGATATCATCCGGGTGCGGAAAAGTTGTCCCTTGGGTTTGTTAATAACCGTGTATATATATATATATATTAATCGGGCAATATCTTCAGGTGGCGCCGGCTCCTTAAAATCGGAAATTAAGGCCAAAGCAGACATTCCGCCACCCCCCCCATTCCCCCGAAAACACAATTTTTGAGAATTTTCGAAATCGATATCATCCGGGTGCAGAAAAGTTCTCTTGGGTTGGTTAATAACTGTGTAAAATCGGACAATATCTTCAGGTGGCGCCGGCACCTTAAAATGGGTATTTTGGCCAAAACATTTTCAAACAAAATAAAATTCACAGAATAATATTTCAAACAAAATAAAATTTTACCGTATTTTGGAAATCGTTAACAGCCATGAGGCAAAGTTGCTTCTTATGTTTAGAGTGTATCGTGAAAAGAACGTTCCTGCCCTCGGCTGATACCGATTTCGAAAATTCGCAAAACAAAAATCTTGAAAAAAAAAAATGTCTATTTTGTCCCAAATTCCCAAAATTAAAGGTGTCGGTGTCACCTGGAGATATTGTCCGGTTTCAAAGAAAAATTTACACGGTTATTAACCAATCCAAAAGGCAATTTTTCCCCACTAGGATCTTATCGATCTCGGAAATCTATGAAAAAGAGCATTTTCGGGCAGACCCAGTGTTTGTATAGAAAAGCTCTCTTCTGAGAATCAGGAATTAACAATACGAACACCCACCACTGTGCCACTGTCTATTAGACGATTGTAGTTTTGACATGTGCTATTTATTCTAAGTATTCTTTTAGAGAATGAAAAATAGTAATAGAATAGTTGTAGAAATGTGTTAACTTTTATGGACAAGCCATCATGTTTTTTTTTTCCCTGGAATGTTACTACTTACCCAATCCCCAGTTTTCTTTAAGATCGAGGTACGGATCGTAGACTGCGATCTTGTTGTTTTCGAGCTTGGCGAATCCGTAGACGAGATGAGTGCAGAGGAAAGGATCGATATGCTCGATGAGAAACTTGGCGTCCCCTGTCCTGTAGTTGGCCCAGCTACCAAGATAGCACACCACCTTGTACGGCTTCTGGTTACGATCTGGGAAAAATATAAAACAAAAAATATGGAGTGACTCCACGACTTTCTGAATATTTTATATTTACCAAGAGTATAAATAAATTTCATTCAACTGGATCAAATCTACTGTTCAGGCACTAGTGCACTTAAAATGATCTGATGGTATAGGCCGCAATGTATAAGAATACTTTTTTGTAGCCCTGTAAAAAACTGTAGGGGGTACATTCGCTAAAATTCATGCAGTAAGTAAGACAGTGAACAATAATATGCGTACCTAATTTGAACTCAATCGAATGCACCATTTAGACACTAGCTCACTTTAAATGATTTGCATGCTTAGGCCGTAATATATATGAATTACTTTCTGAAAACCTCTGAACAAATTATCAGCTCTACACACATAAATTCTATGCAGGTCATGAAACCGTGACCTATAATATACGTACCCAATTTAAGCTCAATCGAATGCACCCTATAGACACTAGCGCACTTTCAGGAAATTCTCTAATAGGCCATAATATTAAAAACACTCATTTGTTGCTCTGTCAAAAAAATATAAGTCCTATACACAGCAAAATCTATACATGCTGTGTGACGGTGACCTACAATAAACCATCAACTTTACACACACCAAAAACTATCCAGATCTGGTAACCGTGACATTTTATAAACATGATCAATTTGTGCTCAATCGAATGCACCGTTTAAACGCTAGTGCCCTTTCAAGAATTTCCGTCCATTGGCCATAATGTAATAGAAATCTTTTTCGTAGCCCTGTAAAAAAATAAGTCCTATACACACGAAAATCAGTACCGGTCTTGCGACGGCGGTTTTAACATATATACCCAATTTGAGCTCAATCGAATGCACCGTTCAGGAGCTATTGTGTTCACTCACACACGCACACACATACACACACGCGCACACATACATACATACATCTCGTAAAAATAGCATAAATGAATTCAGAAGACCTCAAAACGTGTAAATACCCCCCAAATCTCAGTCGATTCATGATTACAATACTTTGATTACAATTTTTTCCTTACATTGGTACATGTTCGGAAAGTAAAAACAAGATTAATCGCATTCCGAATAAAGGCGGATCCGGGGGGGGGGGGCGGTGCAGGGAGCACGCGCTCCCTCCGAGAAAAATATATTTACATTAGATAAATTTGACTTTCACCAATATTAAGTGGGCTGTACACTAGATAAAATGGGTATTCACTGTTTGCGCCCCCTCCGTAAAAAGTTTCTGGATCCGCCCTTGATTCCGAAACAATTGATTAAAGCTCTTTCCTAAATGATATTTTCCCTACATATACTATATTACTTAACGCATCGTTAACCTGTTTGTTTCCATCGTTGCAAAGATGCGACGGGAGTAATTTCTTCATTCTTTGCCCATCGTTGCTTCCCGTCTTGAATCTTTGCTAGGGCTACTGGCTAACGCGTGCGTTTGTTTACGTACGCACCCTACAGCAGGATTAAGACAGCTCGTAAGTCACTACGGAATAGAAAGGCTCCTGTATGTAGGTATGATAAAAACAAATGATTTTGTCTATATTTTAACATCGAAGCATTGGATAATTCCTATGATAAAGCTAATGACTCTTCGCGATGTAAGAAAGATCGCCTAGCCCTAGTTTCAAGAATAGTGAATGGTTTTTAAATATTTTGTCAAATGGAACAAAGAAAATTGAAGATGACTCCTTTCTTGAAAAATCTGCGCGTATCTCTCATAATTTTAATTGTTTTGACTTCTGGATGTTACTCCGTTAAAATTTAGGAGTCCTTGGCATATGGTCCGTTTCACTCTGCGATAATCAGGGCCTGGCATTATTTCATATCATTGTACAGTATTATACATACAGGGTCTTTAAAAGAGAGAACGGTTCCACGTCTGATATATGTATGAGCGGAGATTTATTTATAAGAAAAGAAAAATTTTAAAATATACACTTTATTTTGTTAAAAAGTATTTTAATAAGAAACTAATTTTCAGCATTTGTACAGCGTGCCCACTAAACTATTATCCGGCCCTACTAACATCAGAACCCGGATTCTTCAAAACTGTAGCATAAAAAGATTGAAAATGCCAGTGCACTGACGCGATGAAACTGCAGCACCTAAGAAATAAACAGTGGAGTTTCCCCGCAAGATGGCGTTTGCAACCATTCTTTCTGTAGTGAACAATGTTCGCTTCATTGTGTTCTACCGGCGTTCTTATTTTTTCACTAGATGTCAAGAATGCTGTTCATACATGTCTACTTACATACAAATGAAAAAGAAAAACTATAATTTGTTACCTGCAGCTGTAACAACTGCTGCCACAACCAGCATCAACACTGAAAGTTCCTTCAAACAACCCATTTTTCTGTGGGAGGGAGAAAATCATACATATTAATATCAATACGCATGATAGTAAATATATTAGCATTTTATAATACAGGTAAACATTTTATAGCACTTTAGTTCATAAACGAAGAACCTAGCTTACACATATTGATGATACTGCGCCGAAGCTGCTAATGACCACCAATTCAGGCTCACTGAAAACTACGCAGGCAAAATTAGTAATTCATGAATAATATTTTATTACTATTTGTTTGGCATGTCGCAGCCAAATTTTATTTAAATCTTGTACTTAGATAACTTATTAAATTTGAATTAATTCATATTACAATGCATCCTAATGCTGATTGCTTGATATTCTCCAAATTTAACGAGAATACTCATCAGACTTCTTAAAGTCCTCCACCCAAGGCACCCCTTAGGCAGATACGTCTTGTGCAGGTTTGCCTTAAATACACCACGAACAGCCACGTGATTGACAAGTTCAAAAAGAACAAGTTTCAAATAAAATTGGGTCATGTCATACAAATATTTATAAAACAATTTAAGAATTATCCTTTACATTGCCTGTGTAGTTTTAATACAACTATCGAGTAATTAGCTAAATTTTTAGTCAAATGTAATGAAATAGGCCACTTAGCTCTTTTCGGAAAACATTTTACGGCGAAAGTGCTACGAGACTTTGGCAAACTGTTTTACGGGAAGTAATAATTTTCATACGGATAAACTGGCATTATATTACATGTAAACCAGCCGCTAAATTCTTGTCATATAATTAGCACCCCTCCTCTCTTCGTCACAGCAGATCAAGTATGAGAGTTCTTTTGATGTTACTCACCACTACATGAATAAGTATATTATTAGAAAAATTCTTCCTACAATAATATTTAGATGCATTGAACATAATTTATTACTTAAATTTTAGAAACGTACTTCTTTAGGGCATAGCTATTTTTACAAGAAAATAACAGAAATACAGAATTAAAAAATAGTGTTACTGAAATTCATTTTACTGATTCGATAAGCATGCATTTCTCTTTCACATGCAACATTTAAATGCAAGAAGTCTCACATGCAGCTCTTTAAAAAAAAAGTTGAAAAGGTTACATTTGGAAAAGAAATAAAATTTGATAATTTACAATGGCATTTTATATGCGCTGTGTGCGTGAATGGTAGAAATATTTTTTTTTCTCTACTTTCATCATAGTTTGTTGCTGAAAGAATTAACCTTTTCGGTACTCCTGCCGCTGATTGGTGGTGGCCACTAAACGTTCTCTAGGTACTACCGCCACCCATTGGCGACATGCACGAAACGTTCTCTGGCTACTATCGCTGCCTATTGGCGGCATCCAAGATTCTGTCGAAATCGGCTTTCGCTGGAGGATTGGTTTAAAGTTACACAAAGTACACTCATGTCCATAAATTAAGGATAATTCAGAATCACACAGAAATTGATCTCTAAAATAAAAATTTCACCTGTGGAATGATCACATACATCTTGAAGAAGAATATGCAAATTACAGGAAACCACCGGATGGCGTGGATGGTACGTCACAATGACGAGAGTGTAAGAGAGGGGTATATAAGGAATGGTGGCAGAGAAGTAAAATTGTTCACAAGCGCTGCGAAAGCCTTTCAGTGCAAAAACCGCATAGTTATGGCACAAAGGAGGCATTTGGATGATGTTTTACGTGGCAGAATTATCGGACGACTGGAATGTGGACGTACCCAGCTGGAAGTATCCGTGGAACTTGGAATCTCCCAGAGTGTCATCTCCAGACTTTGGCAACGATTCCAAGATGATGGTAATGTGAGTAGACGTTACCGCACAGGTCGCCCCCGAGTAACAACGCCGAATGAGGACCGCTATTTGGCAGTTACTGCCAAAAGAAACAGACGGAGTACAGCATCAGACCTGTCTCGTCAGCTCTCTTCAGCTACCGGTACGACAGTTTCAAGGCAGACCGTGTACAGACGCTTAGGGCACATTGGTCTATATGCTCGTAGGCCTGTCAGATGTGTTCCACTTACCGCAACTCACTGTCGCCTGCGATTAACCTGGAGTAGAGAGCATGCATTGTGGACACCGCAACAGTGGTCTTGTGTGATGTTTTACGACGAGTCCAGGTTTAGTTTGGAGTCTGATTCTCGCCGGACATTCATCTGGAGAGCGCCAGGTACCCGTTACCACCAAGAGAACACCATTGAAAGACACCGTTACGGTGGTGCAGGATGGCTCGTTTGGGGAGGAATTATTCTTGGTTCCAGAACTGACCTGCATGTTCAGAGTGTAACGATGACAGGCCACATCTATCGGGATGTCATTCTGGAACAACATGTACGTTTGTTTCGGGGCGCCATGGGTGCTGAATTTGTGTTTATGGATGACAACGCCCGTCCTCACCGTGCAAACATTGTAGACGAATGCCTTCAATCGGAGGATATCACCCGTATGCATTGGCCAGCATACTCACCGGACTTGAATCCAATAGAGCATGTGTGGGATATGCTTGGCCGACGAATTGCAGCCCGTCAACCCCCTCCCACCTGTCTACCGGAACTTCGGAGTGCATTGCTTGATGAGTGGTGTAATATTCCCCAAGATCAGATTGATCATTTGATACTCAGCATGCCTGGCGTTGTCAGGCCTGTATTGCATCGTGCGGGAGACATACTCCGTATTAACCATCCTACTAACCATGTTATACTGTTTTTTGTAAATAGGTTCTTTTTTGAAATTTGGTCAAGGGAGTAAAACTTGCAATTTTTATTAATTATGTCAAACATATAGCATCTTTTTTGCTCTTTACTTTTTGTTTAATAAATAGACTTTACAAATAAGTCAAATTTGTTTTGCTTCTTTCTCTTTCTTTGCCTGAACTTCATTATCCTTAATTTATGGACATGAGTGTATTATGAACATTTTAGAAATGTTTTTTAAACACGTCAAAAGCCGCAGCTACCAATGACTGTCGCGGGCCAAATAAAAGGTATAATTCCAATCTCGAGCTTTCTATGAATGTCGCAAAACACGTTTTCGCGGCGGCTAACACTGCCGTACACTGCAACCACTCTTGTAGCAAACTTCAAAAGTGGTTGCAGTGAAGTTTTTTACAGGAATGCTACGAGTTATATAACCACGGCCAGCAACTCCGTAACGAAAGGGTTAATATAATAACATAAGCGTTATTAATAATATAATAAATTAATATGAACATATTTAAGCTCTTTCTAAAAATATAAAAATAGTATAACTAATGATTTCTAAACTATCTTTGAAATAATACATTACCTAGAGGATGCTTGCGAATCCAAAAACTCCAGAAAAAAATCGTAATTTTCTGCTCTTATTTATAGAATTTTACTTTTTTTCAATTCTTCGTAATACAGTATCAAAAATTTGATAAGAGAAAAATCTCTGATATAGTGACGGCACCTGTAGTCACAAATGTCCGTGTGTCATTTTATCGAAATCGACGGATAAGAAATATTTTATCAGTTTGAGAAATTAAGAATATGCTACCTGATTTAATATTGTTCTAAATGTGATTTTACACGTGGCGAAAAGGAGTTCATCCAGAGAAGCATTTTGTCTTTTGATGTAAATGCTTGTTAATAACGATTGAAACAGAGAGATGAATAAGTACAAATGCAAGGGATAGTGCTGTAATCCAGTAGTTAGGGTAGTGGACATTGGACTATGTGAAAAAATTAAAATTAAAACTAAAAGATCCTTCCCTAGAAACAAAAAATGCTCCTGGAGAAATTATTTCATAAAATATCTACAGCGGAGTCTTGACTTACGCGAGGAATGTGTTCCAAGACCCCCTCGCGTAAGTGAAAATTTCTCATTGTGACATGTATATGTACGCCTTTTAGAAAAACATACATAATTATTTTAGACATTTATAACTACTCTCAAACTTTTTTAAGCCATTTCCTAACTATATTATTGCCATTTTCCACATAAAGTAATGATGTATTATTAAGAAACAGTGTTATTCAACGTAATTCTGCACAGTACTGTACACCATTGTAAATGCACAAAATTTATGATCAGCAGAAGAAAGAGACAAAGTAGAGTACTGTACGTACAGTATGGAGTAAGTATTTTATAGTGCAGAATTCTTATAATAATGTTGTACTGTACAGTAATTATTATTATTGTACTGTACTGTTATAATAGCAATTAATGTAAATGCTTGTATGACACATTACTGTAAAAATAATTATAATGTACTGTAATGTACCGTATAATACAGTACCCCGCTCTTCTGCTGGGAATTCTGACTATTAGCGAAAAACCTCGTGTTTGGGGCGAGGGATTCGTGTTAGCTCTCAGATACGTTACTTGTGGAAAACTCGCGTAATATCCAATTCGCGTAGGTCAGATCGCGTTATAGCGCCAATCCACTGTCAATATTAGGCGTAAGTACGGAAAAATGAGAGACCAGGCGACACAGAGATGAACAGCTTTTATGTGAGATGAGACTGACATTTTTTATCATTACAGTACATGAATTTTGCGATACCAGATGCAGCTCTGCAATTCGAGACAGGCCTATTTTTCCATCTCGTTCCCCAAAACAAGAGAAGGTGCACGAGGACACTGCTTTGAATACTGGGCATAAATGTATTTTGTTTTGTAGAACACAGGATTAGATCATTTAATTAAATTTAGAATTTAATTAAATTTCTTTTAAAGAAAAGCGATGAGGGTTTTTTAACTTCTTCGTTCCAGCTGTCTACACACCAAAGTTCTACGTGGACCGAAAAAACACTCAAAATACTGGTGTTAAACGATAAAGTAATTAAAAAACTTTGTAAAAAACACACATAAGAAGTAAAAGGAAAGAGGATACGCGTTTCGTTCAAAAATTGTTTTGAACTTCATCAGTCCAAGCCCTTCGTCGTAAAGAACACAGGGAACTGAAAAGAGAAAAACAAGCAAGATGTTGCCACAAGGGGCAAAGAAAAGTCGAACAAAACCACGGAGAGGGGAGAAAAAAAAATTAAAAAAGGGGGATAAAAAGGAAAGGAAAGGAGCACAAGAAATACAGAAATAAAAAAGGAATAAAGAAAAATAATAAAAAAGGGAACACACAAGTACAAACACACACACAAAAAGAGAAAACAAAACGTGTATGGGAGATGACATTTTATTGAACACTGGATACTTTTTTCTTTCTTTCTTTTTTTTTCTTTTTGTAGTACTAGGGGCCAAGGCCCCCCAGACTCGCTACGCTCGCTTTTCGTATGAGGCATTCGGCCCCTAATAAGGCTTATTCGTAAAAAAGACATAATTTCAACAGACAAAACCCGAAGATTGGATCAGATAGAATGTTACTGAGCTACACATTGCTTGGTTCTTGCATGTTCACTGGTACATAAAATTTAAACTTCACACTACAGTAGACCCCCTCCCCCTCATAACACGGAAGATATTTTGTTATGGGAATCCGTATTGTACAGGTCCAGAGCTATACTCCACCTGGAGTGCGGACTCCGCTTATAATCGCTGGAAAAGTTATTTGCACTCCTCAGAAACACAATGATATTTAATGTTGCCATTCAAAAGTTATATTAATTAGGAGCTAAAGCATAATAAAATCAGAACATCTGTTTCAGCTGTATTTTTAATAATGTAAAACCTATTGGACACCTTGCGAATTTGCCACCTATGGCGATTTTTCATTATTTGGCGACTTGCATACATGTAAAGTTAATAAAAGCTACGGAGCAGATAGGATAGCTTGCCACCAATGGCGACTTTTCATTATTTGGCGATTTACACATGCTCACAACCTATAATTACTGTTCATTTAAGGTTACCGGAAAACCGTTATCCATATTTTCATTTACATAATCGTTTGCAGATTGGCGTACTTAGCACCACGAATTATACCATCTCGTCGCGCTAGCAAATATCCAAAGTGTACTATAACTGCTATAATGGCATAGTTAACGCCGCCAAATATTTCTACTGGTAGCAAATAATCCAGCTGGACCGAACCGGCTTTAAAATAATCTGCATTTTAATTATTTTCATTTTCAAGATGTTAGTTATTCTGTTTTGGAAAAACGAATAATCGCTAATTCTAAACTCCTGTTGTCTAAGCAAACTTACTATTTGAAAATTGTCAATTTTGTGTAACACATTTTGAGTTACTTATTTCATATAGTTTTTATTTTGGCGTAAAATGGGCGTAATTCTAACTCATGTTTGTAAATTTCACGCGATTCTAGATACTTGGAAACGCTTTGTTGCAAAGGAATGAATGATTTTATGCCAAATCTGCCAACCATTTTGTTTATTTTTTCAGTTTTTTATCAATATCTCCTAAAATAATTCGATTTTCGAAATTTAAGTCAGATTAGCAGGTTCCTCGGAATTTTTCGAATCTGTGGGCACCTTAGTCGAAACTCAAATCCCCACGGTTTAGGAGGAAATAGGCCAACAAGCTTTGACAGCGCCAGCGGCCTTTACTTTTTTTTTTTTAGAATAGAGAGAAAAGGAGACGATGACATTTAAATTTTAACTGGTGAGTATGTATTTTTTTTTTTAATCGGTGAGTGATGAGAGCATTTAGTTCTATATATGGCACACAAATTTATTTTGTATTGTAGTAGAGGAAATAAAGGCTGGGTACACTTTTTTTTTTTTTTTTTTTTTTTTAGTAAGCAGGGGGGGCATGAGGACGTTTAATGAAATAGGGGGCTCAAATTTCTTTTGTTTGGAGTAAAGGCTAGAAGACATTTAATTTAATTATAAGACACAAATTAATTTTGTTTTGTAGTAACATGGATGAGGACACTAACATGCAATGTAAACTTGAATAAATTATAGCCTAAAATCAACTTAAAAAATCTGGAGTCACTCCACTCGGATTTTCCTAACACTTACGATTAAGTTCATTACCAAGCATTTAAATAAATTTTAATCGATGAACAATTCAGTAAAAATTTTGTTTTTTTTTTTTTCAATTTGAGCTCAATTGAATGTATCGTTTAAACGTTAGCGCACTTTCAAGAATTTCCCCGCATAGGCCATAATGTAAAAGATCTTTGTCGTAAAAAAACTATAAGTCCTATACACACGAAAATCAGTACCGGTCTTGCGACGGCGGTTTATAACATTTATACTCAATTTGAGCTCAATCGAATGCCCCATTTAGGAGCTATCGTGTTCACACACACACACACATTCATACATACTTCTCGTAAAAACAGCATAAATGAATTCAGAAGATCTCAAAACGTGTAAATACACCAAAATCTCGAAGGCCAATTTTTTCATGATTACAATACTTTCCTTACATGGTACATGTTCGGAAAGTAAAAATACGCTTTTACAGCAGTATGAACTAAAAGACACTAATAAATAAATATAAAGACTTCGTTCAACAGCAATAAAATGTCTTACAACTCTGTATAATTTAACTTTTCGAATTAAGCTTGAAATAATAATAATAAAATGATTGGCAAAAATATTAATGTTAAAAAATGCGTGTGATGCTTGATAAAGTTGTCTTATTACTTTCCGAACATGTACCATGTAAGGAAAGTATTGTAATCATGAAAAATTCGACTTCGAGATTTTGGTGTATTTACACATTTTCATGGCTTCTGAATTCATTTGTGCTATTTTTAGGAGATGTGTGTGTGTGTGTGCTTGTGTGTATGTGAGTGAACACGATAGCACCTAAACGGGGCATTCGATTGAGCTCAAATTGGGTATATATGTTATAAACCATCGTCGCAAGATCGGTATTGATTTAGTCTGTATAGGACTTATAGTTTTTCTACAGGGCTACGACAAAGATTTCTTTTACATTATGTCCTAGGTGGGTGGGGATTTTTGAAAGTGCACTAGCGTTTAAACCGTACATTCGATTGAGCTCAAATTGAAAGAACTAAAAATTTTTGCTGAATCATTGATTGATTAAAATTTATTTGAATGCTTGGTAATGATCTTAATTGTAAGTGTTGGGAAAGTCGAGTGGAGTCACTCCGGATTTTTTTTTAATTGCGAGCAATTCATAAAGACTGTAGTTATGGAAATGTAAGTCAAAAGCATTCTCTTTTTTTAACATTATTATTGCTGTTATCATTTTGTTTTTTGTTAATCACTTTATTATTATTTTAAGTCTTATTCTACGGAAAAACTGCTTTGTATAAATTCGAGGTTTTAGAACAAGACACAATGAATATTTTCCAGCTATGTTTTCCCCATATTCAGAAAACTTTCATCGAATTTTGCGAAACAAAATATCTCTAGTGCTTTTAGAGCAGTAATTATAATGGAATGATTGTTCTAATTCGGGTAGCTTGTCAATTTTCTTTCGGAAAATGTTCCTGACGATTTTTTGTTTTAGGCAGAAAAGCAAAGAAACGAGATTCTTGCCGAAGGCAGATCTCCTATTCACTTTTTACTTTCGAGTTCGTTAAGCTGAAATATTTGTCCCGTTAACAGCATCAAAAATTTGCTAAAAATTTATCTCTTCTTTTTATTTTTTAAGACTGACTGGCAAGAACTTAATCCATTTGAAATACTTGATGTAGGATAACTGATGTAGGATACATGATTTTTTAGGAACTTGATAATAGCATTCGTAACTTTTATGTAAAGTAAATGTTTTATGCTTGGGCAAGGCCGACGGTACGAGTTACGGGCATGGTACCAATTTTACTGCTGAACTCCCTATGCCTATTTTCATGCAGCCACTACCTTCTCTCTCTCACACACACATACACTTAAATACTACAAAATGAATATTTTCAAATTGCACACACATACATATATCCACGGTAGTTTTTAGAAATTTATTATTGAATTTTTAAATTTCAATTTAAATTTAGAAATTTGAATTTCGTATAAAAATATCTACTTATGTAGTAATATGCTTACGTATGCGCGATAATGCACAATTCACGATATTTCTAAGCTGCTAGTCTGTTGCTGCTACTCTGTTGCCAGTCACGAAGAATAGATTTGATTTCTATAAAAATAGTTGCGGGTGACATAGCTGCACGAGAATCCTTTACTTTTTAGCCCGTCATTTCTCGTAAAAAAATTGTCACGATTATTTTTAGCAGCACTGACATCTGCTGAAAAATGGAAGAATGCGAAAGCAGCTGGATAGATTGCCCAATGCTGAAAAAAAGGGCAGCCGTTGCCATCGCTCGACTTAACTACCAGCAAGATGGCGGACGATCGAAACGTTCATCGCGTGCCACAGATCTAGAGACCCTTTTTTTACGCACAGCCAGCTGCGTCAAAAAAGGGTCTCTAGATCTCGGCACGCGATGAACGTTTCGATCGTCCGCCATCTTGCTTATAGTTAAGTCGAGCGATGGCAACGGTTGACTTTTTTTCAGCATTGGGAAAGGGTTGCGCCTCAAAGGGTTAAATGTACTTGTTAAATACCTTGTTGACATCAAATATTGATTGTCAACAAGGACCCCCCGAAATTTTGACTTTTGTTACTGAAATGATAATGATACAATCTTTTTGTGAAAAATTCAGACTTTTACTGTTTGGACCCCCTCCAAAATGTTTTTCCGGATACCTGCCTGAATGTCAAGGCCGTTTTTATCCATATCCTGTGTTTCGATATTCTGACTTGACTCTTTTATTCGCTCACCCCCCCCCCTCTCTTTTAATTTTTTCCATTATCGCTGATGCCTCTTGAACACTGGAGTGTGGGTATTTGTGACATCTGTCCGTGGAAAAATCGCAAGCTGTTTTCCAAGAAATCTGAAGAGATTAATTCTTAATTTTGCAATCACTGTACAAAAGGCTCGAGTCTTAGTACAAGGGCAGGCCCGGATTAAGATTACTGGGGCTCCGGAGATGGGTAAAAGATGGAGCCTCATTAAAAATAAATCTTTGCTTATTATTAACTAAAATGAATCTACTGAATAGTGACTGTGACTTCTAAAAAGGTCTTATGCCGTAAAAAAGCCTTACCAGAAAACCTTAAGAGAAATTTTTACTTCCTTGCTTGTATGAAGTAAAAAGAAGTATAGCGATCATAAAAAAAATAATGAAATTTTTGATGAAAAATTCAGAAAAAGTTTTTCATCAAAATCTAATATATTTTGATTTTGATTTTAAAAAATGTATTTTGACTATCTCTAAATTTACTTTAAAGTTTACCTCGAGTTTTTGCATTACGTCTCAACGTACGGGTGTGTGCATGATCGTAACATGCATGTACAGCTGCGGGGAAAATAAAAACCGCTCACTTGTCTTTATTTAGCCGTCGCTCGTCGTACAGCAAAGTTATATATACCATTCGTTTGCAAATAGCGTATACTTTAATTTTTTAGTAATTTAATTTACATAAGGGGCCGTCTTCATGTTTCATTCTGCATCAGCTTCGTTTTTCTCAATGGCAACATCGTATTTTAACTTTATTAAACGAAAGAAAACCTTCAATTTACCCTAAATATCAATTTTCAACCAATTTTCTTCGATAATTTCAGAGATATTGCGAATTCTTTTTAGTGCGATTTTAAGGGGGATTTCAGCAAATTGAAAAACGCTATGTTTAGGTAGGTTCCGAACTTTTCGCCTTTCATTAATTTCGCTCGTGATAGTTAAAATAAATAAATACGAGAGTTGCTATTTATATTTCTGGCCTAATAATGAAACAACATATATTTATGATCGAAATTGGTTTTATTGTTTTTCAAAATATTCTTCATGGAGATCGATGCACTTTTGTATGCGTTTGAACCAATTTTCGAAGTACTTTTTCCACTGCTATTGAGGTAACTGCAAAACATGCATTTTGAATGCATCAACCGCTTCTTCGGGTGTCGAAAATCATTGCCCACGTAATTTATTTTTGATGTACGGGAATAAAAAAGAAGTCAGTGGGTGCCAAATCAGGGCTGCACGGCGGATGACCCATCAATTCGATGTTTTGGCATTTCAGAAAATCCTTTGTTTGAGCCGACGTGTTAGAGCTCGCATTGTCATGATGAAGAATTATGCGTCTCTTCTTCTGCTTTTTTCGAATTTCTCCGGCGACTTCTGGCAAACAAATAGTCATGTTCCATTGAGAATTGACCGTCCTACGTTTCTCTAACGCCACTGTCGCGACGTGACCGGTAATGCCGTAGAAACAGGCAACCATTTGTTTCTATGTGTTTCTTCCTCGAACAAATTTTGTTGGATTTTGCTCGTCTTGGAAGACCCATACAGTCGATTGTTGCTTTGTTTCCGGCTCATATGCATAGAGCCATGATTTGTCACCTGTGTAGATGTTATACACAGCCTTTGATGCACCTTGATTGTATTTTGTCAGCATTTCCTTGCATCAATCGATACTAGCCTTCTTTTGAGCGTTTTTCAGATTATGCGGGATCCAACACTAACAAATCTTTTTTACTGTCAAATGTTCATGTAATATCTTATTGATCCTTGTCATACTAATGTCCAGAGACACCTCAATCTCACAGTATGTCCCATGACGATCTTGCTTAATCTGTTCTCGCACAGCATTGCTATTTTCTAGCACAACAACCGATTTTGGACGACCTGCACGGAATTCGTCCTAGATCGAACACTGACTACGATTAAATTCGTTATACCAGCTTTTTACAGTGCTGTAGGATGGTGCTTCATCGCTGTATAAAGATTTAAGTTCATCGAAGCACTCTTGTCTTGACAATCCACGTCGAAAGTTATGAAAAGTAATTGCACTAAAATGTTCACGAGTCAACTCCATTTTTTTAACGAGATGAATTTTTAAATTTCCTATAAACAACGCAAATCAAGCTGAAATGGCAAATCGTTCGAAAAAAATTATGTTTACAAATATCAAATTTTCGATTTAAATCGTCTGTGATCGCCTAGCCACGTTTTCTGTTGCCAAGGCCAGAAATATAAGTAGCAACCTACATATCATTTACAAAGAAAATGCTGTTTCTAAAGTTTTTTTGTACGAACAATATCTGGTATAGAAATTAGAACATTTAGTGTGTAGTCCAAGGACCAATGACTCCAAAACTTCCTTGGTCCGTATACATGATTTAATAAAAAGTGCGAAACGAATGCTTCCGATTTTGGAAATATTTCTTATTTTGAAATTTTTATTGAGTATTTGAAGGTTCTCTTAGACGGGTGAAATGCTGCCCCAAGTGAGAGGCTGTTTGAAGAATGGTTTCATGATTAAAAGTTTATTTGAAAACTTATTTGTTTGAACTTCATGAAAGAAAAAACGAAATTACTTTTTTACCAGTCCGATATGATCAGTGTGTTTGTTATTTCGGTTTCTTTATTAAATATTATCGTCTGCCGAGTGCAATATTTTTATAAGACTTTTGGTGGTATTTTAATTTACCGACAGATGAAAATTTAGTCCAAAAATATTTTGAATGTTTGATAAAGCATAAGAAAGTCCAAAGATTTTATGTTTCACATATTAAATGAGATCAAATCAGATGCGCATCCAGAAAAGGAGGGGGGGGGGAGTTGAAAGAACTGCATCTCCTCCGTCCCCCCCCACACACACACACAGACATACACGAAATGTGATCCTTTATTTAGCTTTCAATTTGAAATTTAGCTTACAATTTGACACACGCCCCCCCCCCCAGAAATAAAATCCTGGTTACGTTACTGGCTCAAAATTCATGCTTGAAATGTTGAGGACGTTAGTTTTACAGAAAGCCCGTTGTATTGAAAAGGTATATGTCTATTGCATCTAACTCTATACGTGAAAATTTTTTATTTGGGGGTAAATAGTAGTGGACGCAACAATAAACACTTTATAGAATCACCAGAAAACTGTACAAACCTCCAATTTATTTGCTTCAAAGTTTGCTATTTTTACTTTCCGTACATGTACCATGTAAGTCAGGGGCGTAGCCAAGGGGGGGGGGTTATGGGGGTCATAACCCCCCATGAGGAATTTTTTGCCATACAAAATGTATATTCTCTATCGCACACATGTATGCATATATGTGAGTTGCAGTAGTCGTAACCCCCCCCCCCCATGAAAAATTTTTGGCTACGCTCCTAATGTAAGAAAAGTATTGTAATTATGAAAAAATTCGACTTCGATATTTTGGTGTAGTTACACGTTTTGAGGTCTTCTGAATTCATTTACGCAATTTTTACGAGATGTGTGTGTGTGTGTGCGTGTGTGTGAGAGAGAGAACACGATAGCTCCTAAACGGGGCATTCGATTGAGCTCAAATTGGATATACATGTTATAAACCACCATCGTAAGACCGGTATTGATTTTGATGTGTATTGGACTTGTAGTTTTTCTACAGGGCTACGACAAAGATTTCTTTTACATTATGGCATATGGGGAGAAATTCTTGAAAGTGCACTAGCATTTAAACGGTGCATTCGATTGAGCTTCAATTTGGTACATATGTTTGAATTACTCATAGATTAAAATTTATTTAATGCTTGGTAATGATCTTAATCGTAAGTGTTCGGAAAGTCGGACGGAGTCACTCCAGATTTTTTAATACCGCTATCTTTTATTATTTTTGCGCAAAAGATATCTAATTAACATTTTTTTTATACAATTTATTTTTATTATTCAGAAAATTGTGACTTAATAAATTTATATATGGCCCCTTAACTCATCAAAATAAGACATTTCAATTTATATAAATTAAACTACTGAATATAAAAAAATTGAAATTTTGTACAGTAATGTAAAATTATTTTCCGCTGAAATTTAGTTTGGTAGCTAGTCACATTTTTTTTCGAATATTATTAATACTATAATTTATATTAATAATTTATTTAAAAATTATAAGTATGGTAAATTATGTTTAGGCAATTTAGTTCTAATAGTGGAGTGAAAAATCAACTTATTAACAGTGGCGTAGGAAATGGGAGAGCTTAGGGGGCTCAAGCCCTCCCCATACCCTTGGAGGAATGGAGATATTTACCACAAATCAGCACAATATCGCGCCTTTTTTTGTTCCAGAATCAATCTAAACATTCTGAGCCCAGTCCAAACTTAGTGAATTGCAACGCTACCTCTTCTTAAGATCAATATTAGATGAGATATGAGCTGAAATATGAAAAAAATTAACATGGGGGGGGGGGATTTTCTAACCTCATAACTCATTCAGTTTTAGTTCAAATGTATTGAAAATTGGTACACGGTTTTAAAATGAGCTAAACTTTTGAAATATGAAGGGAAATCTAAGTGTTGCTATTGGGAAAAAAATGTTGGTACGAATTTAAATATGGAGATGGCTCCTTATGCAAATTTTATGCATAGCAAATTAAAGCGTACGCTAATCGCAAACGATTGGTATACGTAACTTGCTGTATGACGAGCGACGACTAAATAAAGTGCATGTGGGCGTGGTTTTTTTTTTTTTTTTTTTTTTTTTTTTTCCCGCAGCTGTATGTGAGCAATACATTTTGACCAACCACAAGTTCATTCTGACTAGTTCTTTTTTTTTTTTCCCCACGACTGCACGTATGTACGTGTGTATGTAACTCGTTTATCTCAAAAACTCTAAATCCTAGAATGTAGAAATTTTATACTAGAATTATATTAATATGTAGTTGTTCACTTCCTTTATTGATTGAATTTGACGGGATATTTTGACTACAGGTTCACGCGAAAGACTTTCAATTTATCAAATCTATCGGCAAACATTGTTAAAACTGCATTTCGGTATCTTTAATTTATTTAGACGAAACCAAAATAAATGTAATAATGAAATTTATAAAAGAACTAGCTGCTACCCGCGACTTCGTCCGCGTCGGCTTTAGAATTAGGTCCTGTAGATGTAGGAAAGTCCTAGGATGTAGCATGTGTGAATAACAAATATTGTTGCGACAAAAGGAACTGCATTTAAATATTATTTGCTTTTTACTTGTTTCAAATGAAGTATAATGCATGTTAGTATACTTCATTTAAAATAAGAGAATATGCACAGAGTTACTAAATTTAGGTTTTTTTCAGGCATTTGGCGAATAGAGACAGTTATGACAGTATTTGCGAACTGTTTTGTAAAAGAAATATTTATGCTATGTGCATGAATTTTAGTCTATGTTAATCAAGAATAGAGCAGCTTTCTATTAGTGAAAAAGTTTGAGAATCGGTTCTGTAGTTACAGAGATACCCAGAGAGCGTAATGTATTCGAATTATTTTGAGTGTTCCTGTAAAGGAACTATTTATGCTACATGCATGAATTTTAGCCTATAATACTCAAGAATAGTGTAGCTTACTATCAGTAAAAAAAGTTTAGGAATCGGTTCAGTACTTACTGAGATGCACATAGAGCGTAATGTAATTCTTATTAGCATCCCTGTAAAAGAACTATCTGTGATATATGCATGAAAGGTAGCCTATAACACTTAGGATGCCACCAGTGTCTAACAAGTTCTGCTCTCAAAACTGCAAGGAGGGAGGTGCCAGATTCAAACCCTGGTCGCGCCTGTCGACCTAGCCGCTCCCAGTTTTCCGTGGTTTTCTAAAAAACCTCGCATAAATACGGGCTAGGATCCCTTAAAAAAGCCCCCACAGAGGAATTTTCCATATAGGCCTAGGACCCTAGTGCAGTCAATCGGTCTTAATCCAAAAACAAACAATGATACTCAGGAATAATGTAACTTTTAATCAGTGAAAAAAGTTTTAGAATCGGTTTAGTAGCTACAAAATGTCCATAGAGCGCAATGCATTAGAATTATTTTGAGTGTCTTTGTAAAAGAATTATTTATGCTATATGCTTGAAAGACTGCCTGTATGTTAATCCAGGGCATAAGCTATTTTCATTGCAAATTTTTTCAAATCCGTTCAACCATTTTTGTGTGATTCAGTCAAAAACATCCAAACACACAAACGTACACATTTATATTATTGGTAGGATTTGGAAATTTATGAACTTTAAGAAACACATCTGGATTTTTCTTGGTACTTACGTATTATACCAGCGGTCATTCCCGCCAAACTGTTTTATCGTCAAATTGATAGATATTTTTGATCATTCACTATAAAACAGCTCAACTTGCGCACGGGCTGTAACTTGATTTTAAACTGTAAGGGTTTCTAAAAATTATATGATATTATATTGCCTTTAAAATATCCGGTATGTTATGTGAGATGTTCAAGTGTATTGTTCATGTTTTGTATATTTTATGTGTAACTTAAATTGTTTTGGCTAAATTAATAAATACAAAATTCTTCCATGTCTACGCTTTCTTCAAATTGGTAGCAGAGCTATTGGTTATTTTTGGAATCAGCAAGTCGAAGATACGCGTCAAGCCTAACCGCTGATGTCGATAAGAAACATGGATCATTTCAATTCCATAAAAATTGAACAACTAACTGAGATTAATTACATTATATGGAGTATGAAGACTGAGGCCTTGCTGGACACAAAAGAATTGTTTGAAGAAGTTATTCTGCAAGAAGAACCTCTAAAAGATGAAAATGACGCTAATAGTGTGATTAAACACAAAGCGTGGTGGAAGAAAAATAAGGAAGCATTAGGAATAATAGTTCTTAGCCTAACAGCGGAACAAGCGATAATTTATAGAGGAATGAAAAAGGCAAAAGAAGTGTGGGAAGCAATAAAATTAAGATTTGAGGGTGCTGTTGAAGATAGGCGAACAGACTTATTGCTGGATTTAACGAGATTGAAAAGTCGCCAAGCGAGAGTATTGATGAATATCTCACAAGGTCACAAGGACTTGCGCAACAAATAAATGAATTGGGTAAGCAAGTAACTGAACGAGAGCTAGTAATATAGTTGAAGGGTTGCCAGAAACGTATGGATCTATTACTTTGGCGTTATCTACTAATAGAGGAATTAATTTTACAGACTTGCGACAAACTTTGCTGAACTTTGAGAAGAGAGAACGAGAAAGAAAATGCGAATCCAGGGCTTTTAAAGCGCACGACAAGGTTAAATCAAAATCTAAATGTTGTTATATTTGCAAAAAACCTGGACATTTACAAAAGGATTGCTGGTTTCGGAGCAATAATTTTAAGAAAAATAACTTTGGAAAGTCAAATACAAGTATGAAGAGTTCAAATAATTATAAAAATGAGCATGCAAGAATTTCAAAAGAAGAGTCAGATTCAGTAAAGGAACTGGTCTTGACAACCTCTGAGAAACGAATTGGCGAAGAGAAAATGACTGAATGGCACTTGGATTCTGCATGTACTTCACATATGACTCGCAATGCAGACTGGATGGAAAATTTGAAGGAGGAAAATAAAATTATCAGTGTAGCTGAAGAAGGGAGAGATATTGAATCAACTTATCGAGGAGAGGTAAGAGCTGCTACAGCAGAGATAAATCCAAAAAATATCAGATTAAAAAATGTTTTGTGCGTCCCAAAATTAAGGTGTAATCTCATGTCTGTTTCAAACATTGTGAAAAATGGTAATGAGGTAGTACTCAATAAACAAGGAGCTTACATTTTTGATGAGGATGGAGATTTGATTTGCGAAGGAAAATTTGAAGGGGATATGTTCATCGTGAAATTAATACCTCAGAGGGATGAAGTGATAAAGGAGACATGTTTCAAAATAAAAGGAAACTCGTATGAAATATGGCATAGAAGGTTGGGCCATACAAATCCAGAATATATAAAAATGATGATATCAAAGAAAATGGTTCGAGGATTGGAAAATTTGGACGGTGAAATTAAACTTTGCGATTCATGCGTCAAGGGAAAAATGGCAAGTTCTTCATACGAAAACACCTATTCAGAAACGGCTGTAAAACCCCTTGAAGCTTTGCATGTGGATCTCTGTGGACCAATTAAAATAGGTTCTTTGAATGGGAAAAGATATATGATGACTACAGTTGATCAATTCTCACGAAGGTATTTTGTTGAGTTTTTGAAGACGAAAGATGAAACAAGTGAAGTTTTGCAAAACTTAATTAGAAGGAGAGAAAATGAATTAAATACCAAGATTAAAAGAATAAGATCGGACAATGGTTCAGAATTTATCAATGAATCACTCAGTAGATATTTTGAACAAAAAGGAATAAAACATGAAAAGACACCGTTTTACTCTCCCAGAAGTAATGGAATTGCAGAACGAGCTAATAGGACGTTACTTGATAAAGCAAGAACACTCCTGATTGACAGCCAGTTACCGTTGCACTTTTGGGCTGAAGCAGTTGCTACTGCTGAATATATACATAACATCACACCTACGAAGAATCGAAAAGATAAAACTCCAATGGAACTTTGGAATTGCCGAAAGCCTTCAGTTCGACATTTGAAGCCTTTTGGATGTACTGCATATTATAAAGTTTACAACAACAAGAGACATAAATTAGAACCTAAAGCAAAGAAAGGAGTATTAATTGGATATTCCAGAGAGAGAAGAGCCTACAGGATATTTAACATGGAAGAAAAGAAAGTATATGAGACATCTGATGTGATATTTGATGAGGAGACAAATGGATATGTGCCAGATGAACAACAGAAAACGAAGAAAAATTATATGGAAATCGATTATTTTATAGAAGGTGAGGAAAATTCTGATGTAGATGACATATTAATTCCAGCATCTGAAACCCAGGAACAAATAGGCATGCAAATCAATTACGAACAAGAGCCAGACATTCAAAATGATGAGGAAGTAAATGATTTGGATGAGGAAGAGGTTGGAGATCAAAACACATCAGGAAGGCCTATTCGAAACACAAGATTGCCCAGAAGATACGATGATTACCAAGTGTACGCAGTAACAGATAATACACCCAATACGTATAATAATGCAATAAAATCTGAAGAAAAAGAGCACTGGAAATCTGCAATGGATGAAGAAATTAATTCTTTAGAAATGCATAATGTATGGGAACCAGTGGAAAGACCTAAGAATAAGAAAATCATTAAAAGTCGCTGGGTGTATAAAATAAAAGAAAGAGAAGATGACAAGATATACAAAGCAAGACTTGTGGCAGTTGGTTGTGGACAGAAACAGGGAATAGATTTTGAAGAAAGTTTTAGTCCCGTCATGAAATGGGATTCACTAAGAATACTTCTGGCATTAGCAGCAACGAAAAATTCCGTTGTGAAATTTTATGATGTCAAAACAGCTTATCTAAATGGAGTTCTAATTGAAGAGATTTATATGGAACCACCGAAGGGTTATGAACTACCAGATAATAAAGTTTATATGATCAAACGAAGTATTTATGGTTTACCACAATCAGGAAGATGTTGGTATAACAAATTCAGTGAAATACTAGAGCAAGCCGGACTGAGAAAACTTAAATCAGATCCATCAGTATTTACCAAAACAGAAGCTGATGAATATGTTCATATTGGAATATACGTTGATGATTTTTTGATGGTGGCGAGCTCAGAAGAAGTGGTTGACAGAGTAATAAAAATGTAAAAAGAAATATTGTAATTAGAGAAACAACAGACTCGAACATGTTTTTAGGATTGGAAATCAAGCAAAAAGGAAATAAAATAATTTTATCACAGAGAAAGTATAAAATTAAGATTTTGGAAAAATTCAATATGTTGGATTGCAATTCTGTGAAAACACCAGGTGTGGTAGGTGATAAACAATTGGACGATTACAAAAATTCAAAAGTTTTTCCACAGCAAAAATATCGTGAAGCAATCGGATCAGTAATGTATCTAGCTGTTGGAACGCGACCTGATATTTCTTATACTGTGAGTAGATTGGCTCAGTATAATAGGGATCCTCGAGAAGTACACTGGACTGCAATAAAACGACTTTTTCGATATTTAAAAGGTACAATAGACTATGGCCTAAAGTTTGAGTCGACAAACGGCAAGTTGAATGCCAGCACAGACGCTAGCTGGAGCACTACACCGGATTCAAAATCTTATACTGGATATCTATTAAAAATTGGAAATTCACTCATTGGATGGAAAAGTGGAAAACAGAAACTTGTGGCGCTATCTACGATGGAAGCTGAACTAATTGCAGCTTGTGACTGTGATTGTGCAATTAGATGGGCGAGTGGTGTATTAGAAGAATTGGGAGAAGATGTCTTAATAATCAAACCAATTAATATTAAAACTGACAGTAAAGCACTAATAGACTGGATAAACAACCCAAAAATAAGCTGTCGTACTCGACACATAAATAGAAAATTTTATTTCATAAAGGATGAAAAGATCATGGGGACATATATTTGGTATATCAAAATACTAAAGATTTGGAAGCTGATGCACTGACGAAACAACTACCAGGTGATGCTCTAAGAGGACATATGACAAGACTTGGACTTGGTACTTTTAAGAACTGTAATATAGAGTATGATTTGAATGATAAAAATATAGGGGGGAATTGATAGATATTTTTGATCATTCACTATAAAACAGCTCAACTTGCGCACGGGCTGTAACTTGATTTTAAACTGTAAGGGTTTCTAAAAATTATATGATATTATATTGCCTTTAAAACATCCGGTATGTTATGTGAGATTTTCAAGTGTATTGTTCATGTTTTGTATATTTTATGTGTAACTTAAATTGTTTTGGCTAAATTAATAAATACAAAATTCTTCCATGTCTACGCTTTCTTCACAAATGGGTTGCCAAACTGTTGCCAATCGTATTCAAAACCATTAATAATTTCATGTGCCCGGCATTTATTTCGGCAAAAAATCGCTTGTCTTGGCGGACCGCCGGGATAATACGTAAGTACTCCTTTCTTTACTTATGCTTTTTAATTTGGCGTAAAATCAACATAATTTCCATGTTTTTCAAATGCATGTGATTTTGTAAATAGAATTTCTGCTTTATTTCAAAAGCATAAATCATTTTGTGCGGGCGATAAAACGGCTTTTAATTAATAGTTTGAAAAGTAGTTAAAATTTCATTTTTGAGCCTCAGGTGCACTTTACCGAAGTTATGGGCTCAATCATGCTCAAATTTTCAAAGCTCTGCTTTCTGTAGATTTGTTTGGAGAACATTCATTTTTATTATTACAGATAGATAGATTTGGCATAAAACTGGCTTAATTTCCGTGGTATTTAATGTTTTTCAGATGCACGCGCGCTTATTTATTGAAGTAATAGCATTCTTGTTAGCTCAAAACATGAATCATTTGATAGGGGCAAAACTCGCCAACTATGGCAATGTAAAAACGGTTTTTAATTAATAATTAAAAAAGTAATTAAAAATCTAAAATTCTAATTAGCCTATAACCAACTCCAGGATCCCCTCTATATCTAAACCAAAATGCATCCTAATCGATTCAGCGGTTTAGGCGTGAAAGCGTCATAAACAAACAAACAAACAAACTCACTTTCGCATTTATAATATTAGTTAGGATGCACATCGTTGAAAATAGTGTACCTAAATTTTGTAAATCTTTAACAGTAGCAAGCGGAAAATCTCTCTAGATGTTGGTTGAAATAAGATGCATACTGTTAAGAAAGGTTAAATAGAGTCCAAAATTTGTATTCCATGAGTGAAATAATTAAAATTTGCATTTTGTTGCCTATGAAAATCGATAAGGTAGAACGCTTGTTTTCTCTATCATAGGGTTTTTCCAGAAGGAGAGCAGAGCACGCCCATTAGCTGTGAGAGCCATAAAACTCTATATTGTGAGCGCTTTTATAAGTGATTTATTGCTTAAGCTGTTTGTGAAACCAAGGAGTTAGTTTGTGAAACAAGGAGTTTGAGTCTTACAGGAGTAATGCCTATGAATAGCCTGGCTGAAATGCGGACCGTAAATTGTAGTTGCCGGTAGACGGCGTATGTCTGCACTAGGGCCGGGTCAAAAATCGATAAATACCGACATATCGGTTTTATTTCAACATCCGATATTCCACTTTTATTTCAGTGAAATCTCGAAGCTCAAAAACACAAGCCGGCGATAAGAAAATCCCGAGATCGATACCAGCTTGTGATGCTTTTGCTACTACTTTCTCTCCGTTGATAGCGATACCGGATCGCGGGAAAAACAGCTGCTTCACTACGGGAATCGCTTCTGCGTGTTTGTTATAATAGAGAATAGTTTTTTCCTCCCTCGGAGCTCGGCAGAAAGAAAGCAGGGAACGTTAATTTCGAGGGGGATGCAGCGTATAGTGTGTCGTTCTGCTCGCGGAAGATATCTAGGCGCAATAGTAGTTATTATTTAACGATGATTTCCATAACGATGATTCCGACCCAGTTCATAACTTTCTGTAGTACCACTAGATGGCGACAGCAATGCTAAGATTGTGATCTGAAAACGTAACTAAGATCGCTTTCCCAATACGGCGTCTTTACTCCTCCCCTTTAACTCCATGATCCTGAGGAACTACTGATGATTTCTCACCGGACTTTCTACTGAAATTTAGCCTGTGGAAGAATATTGCTGTTTGTTAACTACAGCATCTGAGAAGCTTCTGTGCTTAGCTGATTGTTACAAATCATGTTAGCAACTGTTAATGCCTGTGAAGTCTGTACAGAAGATATTTCAACGAAGTTCTAGAACCAATAAAATTTGTGTTTCGTCCTGACAAGTGGGTTGTTTACTAGAACTTTCCTCGTGCACTGGACTTTTAAGCTACGAACATGGAAACTACGCAGTTTTCTGCAACAATACCCAGGGCCTGATTACCAAAAAGGCTCAAGAAGCTTGAGCTTCCCCTCAGAATTTAAAGGGGGGGGGGCAAAACCGATAAAATATGACTGAAAAACACACGACTGAAAAACTGATGATAAAAATTCAAAATTTTATTTTTAAATCATCTTTTAAGTTATTGTAAAGATGTTTAATGAAGAGGAGTGCAAAGCAATTCTTAAGATTTTTCAGAAGTCTTGATACTTCATGTCGCAACATTTCTAAATTGGTTCAGTTTTGCGATGTTTTTGACGATGACATCTGCTCCAGTTTAGAAAGTTTTTTGTATTATGAGGAGCATTTGGTCGGCAGAAAGGGATAGATTTTCAATATGTAGTGTTAAACATCTTCTAAATGTCAAAATTAATTCTGAACTTCCATGTTGTAATTTTTATTATGTCATCAAAACACGAAAGAATTCTCGAAAAAAGCCATGTCTAATGAAAAATACAACTAAATAAATAAAGTTTAATGTTCGAGTAAGGTAATGTTTATAGTCTACTTCTTAAAATAATTACTAGAGTACTGTAAAATCTCGTTACAATTAACTAAGCTATTATGAAGATTAATGAATAAAATATTTTTTTCAACGGAAAATTTCAAATTAATGAATAAAATATTTATTATCAAAAGAAATATTAGAACTTATTAAATCAATGAAATTTCCTTTAAACGAATAAAATATTTTTATCAAAGGAAATCATTAAAACTTTATTTCTCCCAAACAAAAAAGGGAGAGGGGGGGTGGGAAATTGAGACTGAGTTTCCCATCACTTCAGGGGTTAATCGGGCACTGACAATACCATAGAGTAAGAAAAATGGCTCCACCCGATTCTGTGTTGACTATCGACGTTTGAATGATATTACCAAGAAAAACATAATTACCCTCTTCCCAGAATAGATGACACATTAGACCTTGACTCTTTTCGGGAAGCGAATGGTTTTCCACGCTGTATCTCAAGAGTGGCTACTGGCAAACAGAAATTCATTTCGATGACCGTGAAAAAACTGCGTTCACTACGGGAAAAGAATTATAGCAGTTCATTTATGCCATTTGGACTCTGACACGCAACGGCTAAATTCGAACGCCCAATGGAGACAGTGTTGAGAGGACTTTCACACGAAGTCTGTCTCGTGTATTTGGACGATAAAATCATTGTAGGAAAAACTTTTGAAGATCATCTAGAGAACATCCGAAAGGTGCTGCAGAAATTGAAGCTATTATGAAGATTAATGAATAACACGTTATCTTGGATCCCACGGAGTGCGAACCGATCCCGAAAATACGTCCGTGGTGAAGAACTGGAGACGTTCTGAAAATGTTCATGAGTTACAAAGTTTTCTGACACTATGCATGCACCTTCTATAAAAGTTTTGTATTTTTCTCACATTACAAGGCCACTTCACAAATTGACTGAAACTGGACAAAAATTTTATGGACTATCGAATATGAGGATACTTTCAACCGTCTAAAGACGGCTTTAACATCTACGTCGATCTTTTCGTATCTTTCTCCTGACAGCCATTTATTCTAGACGCAGATGCGAGTAAGGAAAGCATTGGAGCAGTTCTCTTCCAGCAGGTAGATGGCCAAGAATACTTCATTGCTTACTGGAGCAAGGAGGAACTTCTTGCTATCGTCAAGACCTTCTTGCTTCTTGAAAGGAAGGAACTTCTTGCTATTGTCAAGGCCGCGAAGAATTTCCATCATTATCAGTACGGCCGAAGGTTCCTGCTTCGAATGGACTATGCCTCTTTAACTTAGCTTCGAAATTTCAAGAACCCTGAGGGGCAGATAGCCAGGTGGATACAGACTACAAGAATATGACAGAAATACATCTTGGGAAAGGGGCATTTCGTGGAAATGCCGATGCTCTATCAAGAAGACCCTGCATCGACAGTTGTCTCCAGGGCTGAAAAAAATTATTAACTGAAACATATGTAGCGACACGAGATCACCTCCATGCACATAACACCCGGCAATTGAAGACCGGTCAAATGGGTACCTTTCGGCCGACCGAATTGAAGGAGGCAAACTTGAAACTGAGTCCATGTAAGTGCAACTTATTTCGCTGGAAAACACGTTATCTTGGACTCAAGGGAGTCCGAACCGATCCCGAAAATACGTCCGTGGTGAAGAATTGGAGACGTTCTGAAAATGTTCATGAGTTACAAACTGCGCTGGATTGCGCCTTATTCTACCAACCGGAGTTATCGTGTTCTAAACCAGCTCCCGCCGCACGCTCTCCCTACATTGATGACCCGGACAACGAACATGCTTCTCCTTCTTGCTAGCATCGACCCAATCCATCTCTTGCTCAGCTGTTTCAAGTCCGCAACGAGTGCCAAGGAAGTCCACAACGAGTGGCAGCGACATCACAAAGTCCATAACGAGTGTCAACGACCTCACAAAAGTCCACAACGAGTGGCAGCGATCTCACAAAGTCCACAGCGAGTGGTAACATTCCATAACGCTTGGAACATCGTTCGTCGGCCTCCGACTGACTTTCTAGGGGGGGGGGGGAGTAGTGTGGCGGCACGAGATCGCCTCCGCGTTCACAACATCTGGATATTGAAGGCCGGTCAAATGGGTATCTTTTGGTCGAGCTGGATTGCGCCGCATTAACCAGAGCAGCTATGGAAGATAAAATGGAAAACTGCTTGCTATGATATTAGAAATGCGTTCCGGTCAAGACATTCTGAAAGAAAATATGTCAAAGATGTCTTTGGGACAGGAGAGTCTGGAAGAGAAGATCCTGATGCGACTCGTTGTTGCGTCTTTTGATCACATCGCAAGTACAAGCACAACCTAATTAAAACAATAACAGTATAGCACTTTATTCAGGATTAACCAACACACATAATACACGCACGTATCGGACCAGCGAACATACAGGAGCAACCGAGTGCGTGATGGGGAGAAGAGAGGATCGGGAGTCGTGCGCCTTACTATTGTTCAGGCAACCCATTAATTACGGGAGCACCAGTTTGGCAAGTTTTCGCCTAGCGCGGCTCGGGCCGCTGCACACTCCCTCCGCAGTCTTGAACTCACCTTATTTCGAGACGAAACGTTCAGGGAAATGGACAGTTCGTCCTGAACGAGTGGTCGCCTTTTGTTCCTGTTGATTGTGTGATATTACAGTCTTGAATGACATCGCTTGTCAGGAAAGCTGGTTTCAGCCGGTCAATGGATATTGTGGATTTTTGCCCCTGGATGTCCAGGTCAAAAGTTTCCTCCTGTCTTTTTAAGACTTTAAAAGGTCCATCCTATGGGTTTTGAAGAGGATTTTAACAGCGTCATTTCGTACAAAAACTTGCGAGCAGTCTTTTAAATGTGGATGAACGAAAATGGCTTTACTGCCATGCCTCGAAGCAGGAATTGGTCGTATAGTTTTAAAATACTCTTTTAAGTCCACAACCAGCTGCTTTGGAGAAATCTCCATATGCGAAGGTTGAAAAAACTCACCTGGAAGTCGAAAGCTGGTGCCGTATATCAATTCCGCTGTTATTGATTCGATGTCCGGTTTAAACACAGTTCGGAAACCAAGCAAAATAAATGGTAAAATCTCAGTCCACTGGTCGGTACAGTATTCTTTTAGCGTTGATTTCAGGGGGCGATGAAATTCCTCCATAAGGCCGTTGGCCTGTGGATGATAAGGTGACGATCTGAGACGTTTGATTAAAAGAAGCTGTGTCACGGATCTGAACAGGAAGCTCTCGAATTGCCGACCTTGGTCAGTTGTTATTCGTGCTGGAACACCAAAACGTGATATCCATGTGCTGTAAAAAGCTTTGGCGATGGTCTCAGCCGTCATGTCTGGTATGGGCGTGGCTTCTGGCCAGCGGGTGTACCTGTCAATCATCGTGAGGATATAATAATTTCCTCTGGACGGAGGCAAAGGTCCCACAATGTCGAGGTGTACATGTTCAAACCTCTGAGTCTGAGTTTGAAATGAGCCTACGGGGGATTTAGTATGACAGGTTACTTTTGCTTTTTGGCAAGGGAGTGCTTTTGTGCTTTTTGGCACTGTCTCGACCAAGTCGCATAATCTTTATTAATAGAAGGCCATACAAATCGTGATTTAATTAACTTAACGCTACTTCTAATACCAGGATGTGACATATTATGTAAAGTTAAGAAAACGTCATGTCGAAATGGTAATGGAATATAAGGTCTTGCATGACCTGTCGATAAATCACAATATAAATGGGTTGTCTGATCAGGCAAAATAATTTGTTTTAGTTGTAAGTTTCCAGGATTGCTAATTAATTTGTTTAATTCGGAATCGTTTTGTTGTGCTTTAGCGATTTCTTCGTAATCTATTGGGCTGGGCATTGTTATAGCGTCGATCCGAGAAAGCATGTCCGCAGTAATATTTTCCGATCCCTGTATGTGATGTATGTCCGTTGTAAATTGCGAGATGAAATCTAATTGTCTTGATTGTATGGGGGATAACTTCTCGAAGCGCTGGCGGAAAGCGAACGTTCGAGGTTTGTGATCGGTGAATAGGGAAAAACACCTAGCTTCGACCATGTGTCGGAAGTGTTTAATCGCAGCATACGCTGCAAGGAGTTCCCTATCGTAGGCGCTGTAATTACGCTCTGCAGGAGAAAGTTTTCTCGAGAAAAAGGCTAACGGTTGCAAATTGTTATCCACTAACTGAGAAAGCACCCCACCAATGGCGAAATCTGAGGCATCGACCTCGAATATTAATTTAGCGTCCAGGTTGGGATGAGCTAAGAGGACTGCGTGCGAAAGTAGTTGTTTGCACTTTAGAAATTCTGCTTCAGCTTTTTCCGACCATTCGATTTTCGTTTTGTCATTTTTTTCACTCCTTTCAGATAGCTAGTTAACGTTGTTTGATGCTGTGCGACGTTTGGTAAAAACCGACGGTAAAAATTCAAAAATCCGAGAAATCGTTGCAGATCTTTGATCGTTGTTGGCTGTGGGTAATTTAAAATAGGTAAAACTTTATCGGGTAAGGGTTTGGTTCCATGTTGCGAAACAAGATTCCCTAAAAAGGAAATTTCTTGTACTCCAAAAATACATTTAGCAGTGTTAATCGTTAAACCGCACTGATTCATTTTTTCGAACACCTGACGGACATGGGTTTTATGTTCGTCTTTAGTTTTACTAAAAATCAAAACATCATCGAGATATACAAAACAAAAGTTTAGATCGCCCAAAATTTCGTTCATAAATCGTTGAAAAGTTTGCGCCGCTCCACATAACCCAAAGTTTAAAAATGGAAACTCGAAAAGTCCAAATGGTGTGCATACTGCCGTTTTTAACACTTTCCAACAAGGTTGAAAAGTGTTTATGATTTCGGTTTGTCTGTCTGTCCGTCCGTGCTCTAACTTCCGTAAATATGCATCGATTTCTACGAAATTTAAATATGTTATTCTTGTCTACTGTACCATGTACCCTATTGAAAATGGTATATGTAGCATTTATAGTTTTTCTACAGGAGCACTCAAAATACTCCAAATACATTGCGTTCTATGGGAAGATTTTCTTTAAAGCGTATCGTCCTACACCGACAGTTAACGCTGATCTCTGACTTCAAGATAAAACTTTTTTCCGCCATTACTGCAAAAAGATTACAAAGTTAACACAAAAATCCCAATAACTTCTTCACAGTTTGTACGATCCGCTTGAAATTTCTCATAATTATGTATAAAAATAAAGAAAACAATCTGCGCTACATTAAAAATTTGAAAATCCACCTGTTCCCTCACTTTTGAGCGATTTTTCACTTTTTTCAGAACCACTTTATTTCCGAGAGTCAAAAATGTGAGTCATTTGCGTGACAAAATTACCTATTTCAAGTGAACATGACGTCATACAATTCGGATTCAAATTCTTTTAAAATAGTTTTTCCAGATTACGCAGTTTATTAAATTTTTTTTTCACAAATAAATCGTCTGCATGGTTATAAGAATAGCTGTGTACACAAACGAAATCTTTCGATTCTGCACGTTTCCAAATTCGATTTGGGTATATAATAAAAATATGAAATTATTTATTTTAGGTAGACGAAGATTAAATATATTCAGTGTAGACATACTTTCGACAAATGTTTTTTCTAGCACCTGTTGTAATTACCTTCACAACGGGCGTTGACTTCTAGTTTTAGAGATATTCTGCTATTTGAAATGAAACAAAATTGATATATGTTATTAAGGATTACAAGATGAAGCTTTCCATCGAAAATAATGTCTGTTTAGTTAATAGTTTTTCTACAGAAGCACTCAAAATAATTTCAATACAATGCGGTCAGTGGCAGTTTAGAGACAGGCACCTATTTAAAGCATATAATACTATCCTACAATGGGCCCGTTTACATGTGCAAAAATGCGGAGTAAAACGCGGGACGCGTTTTCCGAAACCCTCAAGCGTTCACGCACTTGGCGAAAACAAGAGCGCGCCAACGATTTGGCGGAAGAGGGGAGTTACGCGCGCTTGTAGTCGCTATAAGGTTGCAATGTTAGCAAGAGCGCCACAAGAATTTATGATGTTACTAGCTGACCCGGCAAACGTTGTTTTGCCATATAAATTATTCCTAGGATTATTTTAGTAGAAAGAAATAACTAACTTATTGTAAGTTTGTGAGGATGTGGTACATGAGTGGAAGAGGCGTGGAGCGCTGTGAAAGATGCTGGAATATAAAAATAACACAATACCAAACATTTATATTTTTAATTCGTTGTAATTTATTCTTTAAATTTATATATATCGCTAATTACAATAATTTTACTAAAAAATAATATCAATCCCTTAACGCAATAGAGTATACAATATTTTTTGTTATCCCATCTTTAGGTAACACAAACAAACTGGATGCCCACTGTATGGTTTGCCCACTCGAGAGCATGCCACGTATAACTGTCCGTGTGAAAAACATGGTGTGCTCAAATCTAATCCACAAACAGACATAGTTTGGAATTGAGACTTATTAATAGTCATTCCATAAAAAATTTGGCCCCCCTCCCAAAAAAAGGATGAAAATCTGAAACACTTTCAGATTTTAAATACGCACTATAGTGCTATATATTAAAATCGTATCATAATTTATGCGTCGTCCCTATTTTTCGTCCTTATTCCATTAAGTTGGAAAGTGTTATCATTATTCATGACTGTGCTGTATTTTTCTTTCTTATTTCATAAAACCCATCTTTGGAATCGAAATCTATCTTAAAATCGCCTACTAAAACTATTTTACAATCTTCGCCAAGTATATCACGACTATACTTCACCGTTTTATATATTGTTTCCTACTTTAACGCCTCGACTCTCTCCAAGGAGGCGATGATTAAACATATGCAGTTACCATGACGATTTTTTTGCATTTATGTAGAAATCGTAATTTAGAATTAAATTGGCGATCTGGAACAACATGTAAGTACAGCATGCCGTTACATTTTTATTTATTTTGGATTACCAATTAATGTAGTTTTAATAATTAAATGTCTTCAAATTCCTTAACTATATCGCTAGTTTGTTTACTTTAGTTATCACCTAGTTCTTTTGGGTGCGTTGAAACGGTACTTACGTATTATCCCGGCGGTCACTTCCGCCAAACTACTTTTTCGTAGATTTTTAATTACGTTGCCAATCGTATTCCAAACTATCAACAATTTCATGTGCCCGGCATTTATCTTGGTGAAAAATTGCTTGTATTGGCGGACCACAGGGATAATACGTAAGTACCGTTGAAACTTGTGCATAACTCCCAGAGACCCATGACTGCAAAGCTCGCCAAAGTACGGGGATTTTTTAGGTTGGCGAGAGTGGCGGCGTTAAAATAGGAATCAACTCTTTCTTGTACCATAAAACACACCTTTGGAATCGAAATCTATCTTAAAATCGCCTACTGAAACTGTTTTACAATCTTCGCCAGGCATATTCTTCCTGTAGGCATATTCCAACTATACCGCAAAGACATTTTAAATGCTGTTTGGAATGGGCATCATAATCCATGAGTGTACCGTGTTTTCCTTTCTTGTTCCACAGAGCACTTCTTCGGAATAGAAATCTATATTAAAATCGCCTAATAAAACTCTTTTACAATATACGCCAGGCGTTTTCTAACTATACGCGAAATATATTTATAATAAATTATCACGTTTTGGCACCACATTTAGCGATCAATTATCAAAAATTGCAAACCTTGTGCGACTTTCAACGCCCCCCCCCTCTCCACATTATCTGGCAAACACATTGAAAAGTGACTCGACACGCTAATGTCTACACAGAAATCCTGATTGAAATTAATAGCACTCTGGGGCTAAACATTTTGGGGTGGACCGCCCTTATGACTTAGGGGTATGAGACATAGTTAAAAACCTATTCTCAGACCTAACGAATGTACATAGAAAATTTCATTAAAATTGGTCGAGTGGTTTCGGAGGAGTTAGGTGACTAACACTGTGACAGGAGAATTTTATATATTAGATAACAGACGCGCTTTTCTGATGTGTTAAAAGAATGCAATTAGTTTAATATATTGGTAGAATATGAAATGTATATAATATGATTGTATGTATAAAATATTTATTTATAGATAAAAATTTAATTTATCTGCTCCTAAATTTTATCCTAAGCACTTTAAAATTGTTTATCGCATGTTCTTTTTGGCGCCATCTACTTTTTTTTTTAACGTAATTATCACAATAGGTTTATTGATCTATTGCTTAAGTTTAATTTTACAAGAACGTTAATAAACATGTTTCCGATATATTTTAAGAATGGAATTTGTTAAATAATAAATGGTACAGTAAGAAATGTAGATAATTTTATGCTTAAGACATTTATTTACAGATAAAAACACAACTTAAATGCTTAAAACTTTTCTATAAGCACTTCAAAAAATGCCTAACATTTGGTACTACCGACGTTTTTTTTTTTGTTTTTTTTTGTTTGTTTGTTTTTTTTAACGGAATTATCTTACTAATAGTAGCTTTCTTAGTTTGCTGTTGTGCGTTTAATTTCAGCATCATATGGAAACATATAGTTATTTTTTCCTTATTATTCAAAACTGAGAACATGCAAAATAAGTCAATATTTCGTTATCAAACGTAAAGAATTAACCAAGAATTTCTTTAACTAATGTTCAATAATAAACTATCATTTTATATATTGAGAGATTTTACTGTGGTGATTCCACTTTTTATCTATTTCACTGAAACTTTATTTCTCATGTGCATGTGTTTTAGGAGATAAAGATGGTTAATATATTATTAATATATAATTTATATAATAATAATTATAAATATATATATATATATATATATTTAATTATTATTTATAATATATAAGAACAATTTTGGAACTCAACAATTAAAAATCAATATATTAAATTATTTACCTTATTTTTGTACCTTGTTAAGTATTTAATTAATTTAATAATGATAGCTTAAAATAATCAAGAAACACGAAATAGCAATAAGAAAAGAGAAAACGTGGCTTACCCGAAAATTTAAGTATCAAAATTTTCAATTTTTTTAATATAAAAATTCATAAATCTTAATTTATTCTACTTGTATAAAATTGGTTATTTTAAAGGCTGAATAAACTCGATGCTTGTAAGTCTTCTCAGTGAAAGTACAATTATGTATTAAAAAACAAAATAATCAAACTAAGACCATGAATAAATTTATTTACAAAATCATAAAATACAAATCTAAGTATATAATTAATTAATAATATTATGCGTTCTACAAACATGTGTAGGGAAAAAATCCTCAATTGTTTTTTCCATGGGATTTTGCGTTGGGCCTGTTTTTGGAAACACTTTCAGTAATACTTCTTTTGCGTTTAACGCTTTTATTTTGTAGTTGTTTTGGAGGTCGTCCTGATGGAACTCTTGTACTGGTTCTTGTTAAACCAGGACGACGTGTAGCTATAGATGTTGGCTGCACTTTGATTTTTTTTTTCTCTAGACGATTTACAAAAATAAAGTTTATTTATACTTTTCAAATTGTGGCTCACTGTAATAAACAATCCATTCTAATTTCATAATGTTGGAAAGAGAATCTTTGAAAGCTTCAGATTCATCTTTATCTTTCAGCGGTAGCCGTAAAACAACGATTTCGTCGTTAGATTTTCCATCATCAACAACGCAATTCGGATATTTTTGAACGATCTCATCTAAAACACTCTGTCTGAATTTCGACAGAGACATTTTTTTAAAGAGCAAACTCGAAAACAAGCGAACCCCGTAAATGAATATATTGGAGCGCGGCTAGTATGAGACAGTGACTTTCGCAATGCGCGTCTCTCTTCCGCCAAATCGTTGGCGCGCTCCTGTTTTCGCCAAGTGCGTGAACTCTTGGGGGTTTCTGAAAACGCTCCCGGGAATTACACTGCTTTCTACCCCGCTTCCCCTACTTAGGGGGAAGAATGCGGGGTAGAAAGATTCCTGGTCGAAAGGAGGGTTAATGCAGAGTCAACCCCGCTTTCCCATGATGCATTGCGATTTTTCCCCTGTACTCCGCTTTAACCCGGGATTTTCCATTTTCACATGTAAACGGGCCTATAATGATTAGCTAAAAATCCGACGATGATCGAGTGCGTTCCTCAAAAGTTGACCCAAAAGTCGCAAATAATGGCTACTTTTACGATAAATTGCCAAATAGGATGCGAAAAAATGCTTTGAAAAATTAACCGATTATTAATTAAAAATTAATAAATCTTATTCGGAGAGAATCCTGTTTCTCACTGGCTTCCTTGGCACTAAAATCTCAGTGACACTTGGCACTGAAATCATTTGAGAGACACTAATACATTTCTAGCACAAGACAATGAGTATGAAATTTTTGAAGTAAAACTTCTTTAGGCGTTACTAGGGAGTAACTCAGATATTTTTTCTGACGGAAGTAACGCTCACGTTGTTTTGGAAAAGCGGAAGCTGCCTGCGATCGAACCCAACCAGCAGGCGAAAACTACGGTTTAAGAACACGGTGATAGAAAAACATGAAGAAATGTAACCTGCAATCAAGCCAAACCAGCAGACGAAAACTACATTTCAAGAGCACGGAAACAGAATAATACTTCGAACAAAACCAGCAGAGGAAAACAAAGGTTTAAGAACACAGCCATAGAAAAAGGCAATAATAGACCCTACGTGCATTCGATACCAACCAACAGAAGAAAATACCAGTTTAGGAACACAGTTAAAGAAAAATACCACAACATAGACATTCTCTCGATTCAAATCCTACGGAAAGCGTTTTAAGAAAACAGTGAAAGAATAATAGTGCAACACGGACACTTCCTGGATGCTAACGTAAGTTGACCATATTTCTAAACAGTATTTTGGGGACAAATCAGGCATTGTACTGGAATCCAAGGAAAGCTTGGGGACACTAGAAAATATCTTTGGGGACTTATTCGAGGACACAACATATTACCATGCTAATAGCTCTTTATATCAATTGTGTATTCTTATTTCTACTAAATTAATGGAAGTATTTATAAATATTTATTTAAACCAGAAATATGAAAGCAAAACCATGTTGAAATATTGCAATTTATTCATAATTTAATACTTGGCATAGTATTTGTATTTTTCAGAAGACATTGCTTTTTACATTGGCTAGTTTTGTGATCATTTTTCATGAAACCTTTTACACCCTCTAAAAAAAGTATTTGAGTGCAAGAAAAATTTC
Organism: Cheiracanthium punctorium; assembly: GCA_038373885.1. Classification (NCBI taxonomy): domain Eukaryota; kingdom Metazoa; phylum Arthropoda; class Arachnida; order Araneae; family Cheiracanthiidae; genus Cheiracanthium; species Cheiracanthium punctorium. The sequence continues at coordinate 678,126 of JAWZYV010016922.1, forward strand.
GTACTTCAATTTCAGATTTAAAGCATGGTTATTCCTGAAAAGTGATTAATCATTAACAAAACTGAAATGGAAAATTTGACTCATAGTCGAATACTTTATTGAATGTCTGTACACGCTACACATACAATGACAACAATTTTCAGAGATCGAATTTCATTGTTTCTCTGAGTAGAAGGCGCTTTTAGTTGTTTTATTTTTCTTATTTCTTCAATTTTTTCTGAAAGAAATAAACTGAACGGAAACTTTCAGGGGAAAAAAGTACAAATCTTTAAATTTAGGGACTTTTCGCGTCCCCAAGAAGTCAAGGTATTTTTAGGGACACAGTAAAAAAAAATCTATATTTGGGGACTGTCCTCGAATTTCAAAGACATATGGTCTCCTTTATGCTACCCCGACATCCAGACGGAACAACGGTTTAAGAACACGGGTATGTAACACCACAAAGAAACAAACACTGGCTGCAAACGTTTTAAGAACAGAATAAAAGAATAACAAATGGACACTCCGTGGATTCTAACCCAACCTCAAGACGGAGGCGGTTTAACACGGGGATGGAACACCACAAAGAAACGGACCCTGGCTGCAATCAATCCTAAACAATAAACAGAACCTGCAGTTTAAAAACACGGATGCAGAATGATAATTTGAAACCTACCAACAGATGAAATCAACGCTTAAAAACACTGTGATAGAAAAAAAGTGTGTGCGTGTAATCTTTACGCGCGGTTGAAGTAAAACTTCTTTGACTTTACGACACATACCACTGAAATGATTAAACTTTAACTTAAAATAAATATCATACTATAATTTAATTTTATTTATTATTCATGTACTTTACGAAGATTATATAAATGTTATATTCATATTATTCGTTGGAAACAGGTACTTGAATGTCATCATAATTTTTTATGTATGAAATTATAGGTTTGTGGTAACTATAATGTGAAACATAAATTTTACTCTCTAAATTTGCTAATTTTCTTGAAAATACAGCATCTATCGTTGTACTGAAACGCGTTGTTGATTGAAGTCGAGAAGTATTCATAGTTAGATCAAATTTTTCTTTTTAAGAGCTAAAATATCAGTAATAGTAAGGTTTAGCGATGTCTAGCCATATATTTCGATATCGCCAAGCTGAGTTCAGTTTGAAATATTTCCTTCTGACACTTTATTTGGCGATATTTCACCAAAAGCCGACAAGCTTGAGATAGTTTGCGAGATTTTGGGGATAACCAAAGTGGTAATTGACCACAGACTTTCAATGAATTGAATGCATCCATCCATACACCTTAACGTATTTTTCCGTAGATTTTATGGAAGAAAACATATGAATTACTGTTTTCTTATTGGCTATGAGCTAATTATTAACTATACATATACGCAAGTCGCTAAATTATGAAAATTCTCCATAATTGGCTAATATGCAAGGCGTACCATGGGTTTCACATAATTACAAATAGTGTGAGGTTAAATTTTTATGTGCCAAGCAACATGCAAGAGCGAAGCAATGTGTAGCTCGGTAACATTCTATCTTATCCAACGTTTGGGTTTTGTTTGTTGAAATTATGTCTTTTTTACGAATAAGTCTTTTTAGGGGTCAAATGCCTCATACGAAATGCGAGCGTAGCGAGTCTAGGAGCATTGGCCCCTAGTATGCTCAAATTTTCAAAGCTCTGCTTTCTGTACATTTGTCTGGAGGACATTCATTTTTATTATTATAGATAGATAGATTTGGCATAAAACTGGCATAATTTCCGTGATATTTAATGTTTGGCAGATGCACGCGCTTCCTTATTGAAGTAATAGCATTCTTGTAAGCTCAAAACATGAATCATTTGATACGGGCGAAACTCGCCAAGCATGACTACGTAAAAACGGTTTTTAATTAATAATTAAAAAAGTAATTAAAAATTTAAAACTCTGGGTAGCCTATGACCTTCTCCAGAGTCCCATCTATATCTAAACCAAAATGCCTCCTAATCGATTCTGCGATTTAGGCCTGAAAGCGTCATAAAGAAACAAACAAACAAATAAACAAACTCACTTTCGCATTTATAATATTAGTTAGGATGTACGTTCAAAACGCTTATTGATATATAAATAAAGATTGTTGTCTCTAAGATACGGCTCTTGACTGTTTTCTCTAAATGGTACCGTGTATTTTTACACGATGAATTCGGGGAACGGCGAAAGCAGGTCGAAAAGGTAGGTTTTTAATGGTTCTCCTTTTTCGGAGCGCGCACGTCACTTCCTTTACTGAACGTTACTTCCGTCAGAAAAATAATTTGAGTTACTCCCTAATCGCCACTAAAGAAGTTTTACTTCAAAAACACACAAAAAATGTTCACTACCTGCATTCGAACCCAACAAACAGAGGAAAACATCAGTTAAAGAACACAGTTAAAGTATAATACTAGACTATGGACATTCCCCCCATTCAAACCCAACCTCCAGACGGAACAATGGCATAAGAAAACAGTTAAAGAATAATACTACAACATGGACACTCCCTGGATTCTAACCCAACCTCCAGACGGAACAACGGTTTAAGAACATGGGGATGAACACCACAAGGAAAATGAATCTGGCTGTAACTGAATCCAACGTCAAAAAAGTTTTACTTCAATCGCACGTAAAGATTACACGCACACACTTTCTTATATTCCTCAGTTAAACGTGGGGAAAAAATAGATTTTTTACAGGGTCTCATAAAATTGCGTGTGATAATACAACATTATCTTATCTTCAAAATCTCTCCAGTTTTAAGGAAAATAATCTCCAAATTTGTCGCAAAAACATTTTTGTGCTGGAAAGTGTTTTATAATCTATGCGTTTGGCATGGTTTATCGTTCTTGTTTTTATATGATCTGGGTGTACCGGAATATGGAAGTATGCTCGTACGATGTCAATTTTAGAAAAAATTTTACATCCATGTAGCGCATTTGAAAAATCTTGGATATGAGGTATTGGGTACCTATCAGGTATAGTACAGGCGTTTAATCTACGATAATCACCTACAGGACGGATACTGCCGGAACTTTTAGGTACAACGTGCAAAGGTGAAGACCACGGAGATTTTGAGGGTCTGCAAATACCTTAAATTGGAGCATAAATTGGAATTTCTTTTTAACGGAGTTGTATAGCTTGGGGCGTAACCGCTTAGGTTTACTGTGGACAGGTGGGCCAGTTGTTTCTATGTAATGTACGGTATTATGCTGAACTGTTCTAACTTGAGTAGAAAGTTTAGTTAAATCAGGGAATTCTGTCAACATTTTATGATAATAAGAGTCACCTGATATTACAATGTCCATAAATTAAGGATAATGAAGTTCAGGCAAAGAAAGAGAAAGAAGCAAAACAAATTTGACTTATTTGTAAAGTCTATTTATTAAACAAAAAGTAAAGAGCAAAAATGATGCTACATGTTTGACATAATTAATAAAAATTGCAAGTTTTACTCCCTTGACCAAATTTCAAAAAAGAACCTATTTACAAAAAACAGTATAACATGGTTAGTAGGATGGTTAATACGGAGTTTGTCTCCCGGACGATGCAATACAGGCCTGACAACGCCTATCATGCTGAGTATCAAATGATCAATCTGATCTTGGGGAATATTACACCACTCATCAAGCAATGCACTCCGAAGTTCCGGTAGACAGGTGGGAGGGGGTTGACGGGCTGCAATTCGTCGGCCAAGCATATCCCACACATGCTCTATTGGATTCAAGTCCGGTGAGTATGCTGGCCAATGCATACGGGTGATATCCTCCGATTGAAGGCATTCGTCTAGAATGTTTGCACGGTGAGGACGGGCGTTGTCATCCATAAACACAAATTCAGCACCCATGGCGCCCCGAAACAAACGTACATGTTGTTCCAGAATGACATCCCGATAGATGTGGCCTGTCATCGTTACACTCTGAACATGCAGGTCAGTTCTGGAACCCAGAATAATTCCTCCCCAAACGAGCCATCCTGCACCACCGTAACGGTGTCTTTCAATGGTGTTCTCTTGGTGGTAACGGGTACCTGGCGCTCTCCAGATGAATGTCCGGCGAGAATCAGACTCCAAACTAAACCTGGACTCGTCGTAAAACATCACACAAGACCACTGTTGCGGTGTCCACAATGCATGCTCTCTACTCCAGGTTAATCGCAGGCGACAGTGAGTTGCGGTAAGTGGAACACATCTGACAGGCCTACGAGCATATAGACCAATGTGCCCTAAGCGTCTGTACACGGTCTGCCTTGAAACTCTCGTACCGGTAGCTGAAGAGAGCTGACGAGACAAGTCTGATGCTGTACTCCGTCTGTTTCTTTTGGCAGTAACTGCCAAATAGCGGTCCTCATTCGGCGTTGTAACTCGGGGGCGACCTGTGCTGTAACGTCTACTCACATTACCATCATCTTGGAATCACAGCCAAAGCCTGGAGATGACACTCTGGGCGATTCCAAGTTCCTCGGATACTTCCAGCTGGGTACGTCCACATTCCAGTCGTCCGATAATTCTGCCACGTAAAACATCATCCAAATGCCTCCTTTGTGCCATAACTATGCGGTTTTTGCACTGAAAGGCTTTCACAGCGCTTGTGAACAATTTTACTTCTTTGCCACCATTCCTTATATACCCCTCTCTTACACTCTCGTCATTGTGACGTACCATCCACGCCACCTGGTGGTTTCCTGTAATTTGCATATTCTTCTTCAAGATGTGTGTGATCATTCCACAGGTCAAATTTTTATTTTAGAGATCAATTTCTGTGTGATTCTGAATTATCCTTAATTTATGGACATGAGTGTAGTTAAACGGAAAAATGTTTTGTAGTTTCAGCACAAATTCCATGTCGTATAAGTTTAGTGATGCCGTCTATTAATCGTCTGTGTTTTAGGTCTATCAAAAGACCAAAATTTTCTAAAAAGTCGGCACCGATTATTGGCACAGGGACAGAGGCAATCAAAAATTTCCAAGAGAAGTTGCGTCTCAGTCCCAAATCAACATTTAATAGTTTTGTACCATATGTAAAAATTTTTGTGTTGTTGGCCGCAAATAGTTCTAACGAGTCGGGGCGTAATTTTTTTTTGTTGTTTTTTGGGGTAGGGATACAAGATTCATCTGAACCAGAGTCTACAAGAAATTTCTGATGTGATTTTTTATCAAACACGTGTAGGCGACAAGATTTGTGGGCTATCGGCGTTGAGGTCGCCAAAATATTCGGGTCGATAGCCGATTTTAGTTTCCCTGATTTTTTTCGTTAAAGTTACGAGACTCGCAGCATTTGCGTGCTTTTTTTCCAAAATGATGATGATAATAACATACGCTTAAACGTCCGAACGCTGTAGTGATTGCGACCGCCGAAAAGGTGATTTAGAATATCGCCCACGTGAGTGCGCTGTCAAACGATCGCGAGATAACCGCTCGACCTGCTGGGAAAGCGAAGCTATTTCTGCGCGTAGGGCTGTCACATCGCTGAGGGGGGAACTTCCGGTCTCACTAGCAAGGTGCACGGGTTAGCTTACAGAACATACGCCATTAGGGTACGGGTCCGCTCGAACTTCGGCGATTTTGTCCGTTAACAGTGCTAATTTATCGAGTGACTCCGAGCTCACAGAGAGTATGCTTTGTATGTCGGCAGGGAGTCGCTGGAACCACAATGTTTGCAAAAAATCCTCCGTTACTGATTTTCCGGCAAGTTCGCGCATTTTTTTCAAAAAGTGAGAAGGTTTATCATCCCCTAACTGAATTTCGAACAACAGCTTTCGGATCTGTTTGTTTTCCGAATCCAAAAACTCCTGAATGAGTTGGTCTTTTAAGGCTGAATATTTATTATTTTCAGGTGGTGAAAGTAAAATATCCGATACTGCAGAGAGGGTTTCTGGATCGATCGCTGCTACAATATGATTGTATTTTGTTAGGTCATTCGTCACTCCTGCTAACTATAAATTCGATTCGGCCTGTATAAACCATAATTTTATGTTTCCATAAAACAGGCAATTGGACTCCTAACTTCGAAATCTGGGCCTCCTCGGTTGTATTGTCGTCATTCGGCATTCTTGGTCGGGAAATGAGAAATAATCTCAAAATCTTATTTAATAATAATAATTTAAAATTAAATTAATCTCCTAAAAATTAATCTCTTTAAAATTAAATTAATCTCCTATATCGTTCGCGAAAAACCAAACTCAGGGGAAAGAAACACGAGTCTTACCTCTAAATTGTAGAGACCTGCCTTCCTCGTGGTAGCACGTGGTTCTCTATCCGCCGAGAATCAAAACCAGAAGAAACGTGTCGTACGCGTCTGGTCACCACTGATGCGACTCGTTATTGCGTCTTTTGATCACGTCCCAAGTACAAGCACAACATAATTAAAACAATAACAACATAGCACTTTATTAGCACAACATTAGCACTTTATTATTTCAGGATTAACCAACAATAATACACGCACGTGTCGGACCAGCGAACATACAGGAGCAACCGAGTGCGTGACTGGGGAGAAGAGAGGATCGGGGGTCGTGCGCCTTACTATTGTTCAGGCAACCCATTAACTACGGCAGCACCAGTTAGGCGAGTTTTCGCCTAGCGCGGCTCGGGTCGCTGCAATCCGTTCGGGACAAGAGAGTCTACAAGAGAAAATGCGTTCAGGACAAGAAGAAATGAAGACTCAAATACAATCTGTGCATGAAAGAGTCGAGGTAGTACGAAGCGAAGTGCAAGGACAGATCAGCGAGTACAAGAAAAAATCGAGGGAGTACGAAGCAATGTGCAAGGACAAATCAACAATGTGCAAGAGCGAATCGGCGATGTGAAAGGACAAATCAACGATGTGCAAGGACAAATCAGCGGTTATGAAAAGACACTTTCTGATCTTGAGAGAAAGCCAAGCAATATTTTGGCAAGTGGAGAAATTATTAATTCTAGACCTACTGTAAAGAATTTAATATTTGACGTCCAAACATCTTGGACTGTTTTTAAGACTCAGTTTGACGTCGTGAGCTCTACAAATGGATGGACGGATAGCTTCAAAGCCAGTCAACTTGTGGCCTCTCTGCAAGGATCAGCTGCGGCGATTCTCCTAGGAATACCGAATGACAAGTTGAACGACCTAACGACCGCCGAAAAGGCTCTCGAATCTCGATTTGGAAATAGCCATCTTACCCAGTTTTATAGGACTGAATTAAGGCGACAGAGGCCTGGAGAAAGCCTACAGGTATTAGCCGCAGATGTTGAGCGATTAATGAGCCTAGCTTACGCGGAATGTCCCCTAGATGTTCGAGAAAGCTTAGCAGCCCAGTACTTCGTCGACAATATCAGGGACGAAAATGTACAACATTCTACAAGACTGGTCGACCCGAAAGATTTGAAGGCAGCTCTGGCGTATAGCATGAAATATGAAGTTGCGAGAACTGTTTCGAAAACACCCAAGCATGTAAGGTCTGTGGATATAGAGGGAAACACCGCCAAGGAAAAGGATGATAAACTGGATTCTGTACTCAAGGCACTCCAGGAATTATCGGATAGTCTCGCTGTTGGGAAAAGGCGCTCTCCCCGAAGGAATCCGAACGTGACCTGTTGGAGATGCCACAAAAGGGGACACGTGCAAAGAGAATGCGACGTGACTTCTCCCAAACAGGAAAATCTAGGTCTTGGGCGTCTTGCGGGGCGGAGGCTGCCTTTTCTGAATAAAGCCCCTGAAGAGAAATTGGAAGTTTCCGCACTTAGCGGAATAGAAACTGGACTTTATGTTGAAGGAACTATTAGTGGTATCACTTGTTTGATGTTAGTGGATACGGGTGCGAATGTCACTCTTCTAAAATCGGACTTCGCCATGAAACTGAAGAAACAATTGCTCTACACGTCTCCAAGCGTCTCTATTAACCCATTCGTGCCTGGATATTTTTGCGATTTTCTTCGATTTTTGCTAACACCAACAGCAATTGATAAATTTCTGATGTCAACTTTTTGAACAAGGGATAATTTCATTTAAAATCATTATGTATAAAAATTGAAATGTCAACATCCTACTTGGCCATATTAAAATATTTTGTGGAATTGAGGTTCAATACTCGCGAATAAAGGCTAGGAAAAATAAATAACGTTTTCGACTGATAGCGAAAATGCCGTCCCAAAAAAAGGACGCTAGGCATAAATGGGTTAAGACCGCTACCTGTTAAAAGACAGAGATACAAGGAAAACTGGATGCAGGGCCGGCCCAAGGGGGGTGCGAATGTAGGCGATCGCCTAAGGCCCCGCGCTTATAGAGGCCCCGCTCCTGGGCCATTTTTTTTGCTATCTCATAAGACATGATAGAGAAGAGGCCCCGCTCTTGCGCTACGCCTGGGGCCCCGCATGCCCCTCGGGCCGGCTCTGCTGGATCTATCCATTGAATGTGGTTCCAAGAAATTCCGGCACAAGGTCTACGTGGCTAACATCACTGACCCTTGTATCCTTGGACTGACTTGATTTCCTTCAAAAATTTAACTTAACCGTACACTTAGAGAAGAACAAGATACAGAGTGGAGGGGAGGAAATTTCCTTGTTTTCAGGAAGCGAGCAGTGTTCAAAATCATGTTCTATATTCGCGAAAGGGAAAACGACTATACCAGCGAGATCTGAATTTCTTATCCATGGGGTTCCTGAAGTCTCTGGACATTTCCGGTATGTCGGAACGAACTTTCCTAGCCAGTCCTCCTTAAAAGGGGTCTTGGTAGCCGCCGCACTCGTGAATTTAATAGGGGAAGCTATACCTATACGAGTGTTGAATTTGGACAATAAACCGAAGACTGTTGAAAAAGGGGCCGTTATTGAGACGTGTGAACCAGTGGTTGATATCGTTGCCCGTCGTCAAGGATATTCTAATAGTCATCCTATTCAACTAATGCTGGAGAATCTTGAAGGACTTACTAAGGAACAGCGAATAGCAGTGCAAAATTTACTCCAGGAATTCCAAAACTTATTCTCGACCTGTGACGCTGATATGGACCACTTTAATGTGACACAACATAAAATAAATACAGGTGATCATCCACCAATCAAGCAGTATCCAAGACGTCTACCTCTCGCAAAGAAAGAGGAAGCTGAACGCCTGATTAAAGAAATGGTGTACGGTGGCATAATAGAGGAATCGTCAGGACCTTGGGCCTCACCTATCGTTGTTGTTAAAAAGAAGGACGGATCGACACGTTTCTGTGTCGACTATCGGAAACTGAAAGATATTACGAGGAAAGACTGCTATCCCCTCCCGCGAATAGATGGCACTTTAGATGCTTTGAATGGAAGCCAGTGGTTTTCTACGTTAGACTTAAAGAGCGGGTATTAGCAAGTCGAAATCCGACCTGAAGAAGATAATGAAAATACAGCTTTTACCACCAGACAAGGACTCTGGCAGTTTAAGGTAATGCCTTTCGGTCTTTGCAATGCCCCCGCTACATTTGAAAGACTAATGGAAACTGTATTACGTGTACTTTCGTCTGAGGCCTGCTTGTATATTTAAATGACATTATTATAGTGGGAAAAACGTTTGAAGAACATTTAAATAATATTCGTAAAGTGTTTCTTAGATTACAAAATGCTAACTTTAAACTAAACCCGAAGAAATGCAATTTTTTACATAAGGAAATTGCTTATCTTGGTCACGTTATTTCTGCAGACGGAGTTAAGACTGATATACAAAAACTTAAAGCAGTTTTTGATTGGCCTCGTCCGGAAACGGTACATGAACTGCGAAGTTTTCTCGGACTGTGCACCTATTATCGCCGTTTTGTAAGAAATTTCTCAACAATAGCAAGACCTTTACATAAATTGACTGAAGCCCAAGCAAGTTTTAATTGGACAGAGGAATGCGAGAAATCGTTCATTAGTTTAAAGCAGTCGTTAACGACGTCTCCTATTTTGACATATCCCTGGCCTGATAAAGACTTTATCTTGGATACAGATGCCAGTAATGAAGGGATATCACTACCTCTATGGATGGAAATTTCTTCTCCGGACTGATCATGCTTCCTTGAGATGGCTTTTGAATTTTAAAGAACCTGATGGTCAGATAGCTCGCTGGATCCAAAGACTGCAGGGGTATGAGTTCGAAATCGAGCATCGCAAAGGAACTTCGCACGGAAATGCAGACACTTTCCCCAGACGACCTTGTAAAGAGGACTGTAAACACTGCGTGAACGCCGAGAAAAAGTATGGGACGGAGACGGATACTTTCGTGAAAGTTTTGACTGCAACCACTGTGGATCGGTGGGCTTCGAGTGAAGTACAGAGAGCACAGTTAGAAGATTCCAATATTAGGCCAATTTTGGACAAGAAACTGAATTCCGCGGATCGACCGTTTTGGGAAGAGATCGCGCCAGAGAGTTCCGCTACAAAGCGATACTGGGCTCTTTGGGATTCTTTACATCTGAAGGACGGTGTTTTATATCGGAAATGGGAGAGCGATGACGGAAGATCAAGCCGATGGCAATTAATTCTTCCACGTAGCAGAATTCCAGAGGATCTGCGGGAGATTCATGATAGCGCAAGTGGGGGGCATTTTGGAGTGATGAAGACGTTAAATAAAACCATGGAGCGATTTTATTGGGATCGACTTCGTGCCGATGTTGAAAAATGGTTTAGAGAATGCCACGATTGCGGAGCCCGGAAAGGACCTAAAATAAAAACCAAGGGACGTTTGCAGCGCAATAACGTTGGCGCGCCTTTCGAAGGAGTGGCTTTCGATATCCTAGGACCCCTACCTACAACATTGAAAGTCAATCGATACCTCTTAGTCCTGATGGATTACTTTACCAAATGGCCAGAAGCGATTGCATCCGAAATCAGGAAGTTTCAACTGTAGCTCAAGAACTCGTTCGAAACTGGATCTCGTATTACGGAGTGCCTATGATGTTACATTCGGATCAAGGTACATATTTTAATTCAGCACTAATTTCGGAGCTCTGCGAATATTTGGGAATCACGAAGACTCGAACAACACCGTTACATCCCGAGTCCAATGGCATGGTCGAGAGGTACAATCGAACAATTCTAGTTTTGGTCTGTTCATGGACATATTCTGGTTTTCCAGATTAAGTCCATAAATAGATGTTTTATGGATGTCTATGTATAGACATGAATGTTTTATGGATGAGTTGGATCAGAAATAGACATCAAATGGACAAGCGTGTTATCTGGGGTGATTTTAGCAGCTTGTTTTGGTCACGTCCCAGATAACACACTTGTCCATTTTATGTATGTTTCTCATCCAACTCATCCATAATACATCCATGTCTAAACATAGAAAACCATAAGACATCTATTTATAGACTTAATCTGGAAAACCCAGTATATGTCCACGAACAGACCAAAACTAGAATTAGAATGTCCAGAATAAGACCATTAATGGACGTATTCCAGATGATCCGCACTATGTCAGTGATACGACATAAAATGGATGTGTGTATAAGTCCAGAAATGGACAAAATATGGAAAAGTTACTTTTTTGTCATTGATTTTCATTTTAGCCAATACTGTACTTACGATGCATGAATTTATTATATTTTATGTTTTTATTGATAATACATTTTACCCAAAAAAAGTTTTAAAACATTTTAAATTCTAGAGTTTTTTTTTTTTTTTTTTTTTTTTTTGTCGGGGAACTTTTGAAATTTAAAATACTTTTTATGTATTATTATTTCCTATAAAAGCGGTATTGTGTAAAAAGAAACTCATATCCTCATACAAAAAAAAAAAGAAAATTCTCTAGCGACTCAACATCCAAAAACGAATAGCTGCATATTTTTCCCCCCCAAGTTCCTAGTCCGAAACTAAAAATCTTTACTTCACCAATAAGACGCATCAGAGCAAGTCCCGCTGCGTATAGTGGCTAGCACACTCTAATGTGAAATCCATGATTAAGGGTTCGAATCTGAAGCGGGGCAAGTACTTAAAGGTTGGTTAAAAAAATTGGGTACGAATATGTTAGTTCAACACACTAACGTAAACGTGTTAAAGACAAAACAAAACATTTATTTCTAACATAACGTACAGCGTTAACTTGAGCTAATTCATACATACACCGTAACTTGAATTTCATACAACACACTACGTAATTTTCTTTTTCTAATAATTTTCTTATTTTTTTTAAATACCATCGCTTATACGTTGCCACCAGTGAATTTGTATTACACTCTCAATATAATTAATCGTGCTCGTGTCAAAAGTGTGTGATAATAAAAGAAATATTAGCATTAAGAAATGTTTAGTGTCTACATTCGGCCATCCTGGCATTTCAACTGTCCTCAGTTGAACTCTCATTGCCGTAACGCAACGGTTTTCGGACAGTTCGTTTAGGCCTCTGACTTTCGGATTCCTCATCTGAATCTGCACTCGAGCTACTGCAATCGTCATTCCAGCTCCTCCAGGCTTTTAGCTGGCTAATATGAGCTGTTGTTGCATATAGGTGACCGTCGCTTCCTTCTAACTGCGATATTCTATATGTGTCACCAGGTAGTACTTCTGTCACAACCATTGGTCCTCGGTACTTTTGTTGAGTTTTTGTTGGCTCACCGGTTGCTTTTGGATTTCTTCTTACCACAACTATTTCTCCTTTATCAAATAATAATGGGCCAGACTTCTTTTTATCAAAATGTGCTTTCTTTTCTGTTGTTCCATCTTAATTTTTTCTTTAGCTTTGGATTGTAGTTTTTCTGGGCCGTTCCAAACTTGAGCATTTTCATCAGCTAATATTCTCAATATTCCATCTTTAAATCGTGGTACATATCCGTGAAGTATTTCAAAAGGGGGTTTTTCCAAGAGTGTTATTCACCGTATTGTTCAAGTTTCTTTCTACATCCTTAATTTTGCTGTCCCAATCCTTTTGATTGATCTTTTCGATAGAAGGTATGATCGTAGATAAAATCGTTCTATTCACTCTCTCACACATTCCATTCCCTTGTGGATGTGATGTAGAATTTAAGGTGTGCATAATACCATTTTCATCGCAGAACTTTCGAAATTCGTGTGAGGTGAAACATGATCCTCGATCTGAAATTAAACGATCCGTTAATCTAAAATCTTGAATGAAGTCCTTTAATGATTTTAGAACATTCTTGGTCGAAGTGTCTCTGACAGGATAAAGGCGTACGAATCTCGTCATGTTATCGATAATTACAAGTAATTCCTTGTTTCTCTTACTACTTGTTACAAATGGACCAAGGTGGTCTAAGTGTATAATAGCGAAAGGTCTGCGGCCAGTTGGAATAGGATGGAGAAGACCTTGTCTCTTACCACTTGGTACCTTATAAGCATTCGAAGCACATTGATATATGTCGACGAACGTATATTTTCATTGATGGAAACCAATATAGTTCCTTGATCTTCGATACCGATTTGTCTACTGCAAAATGTCCCACGAGGTCATGAAATTTTATAACCGTACTCTTCCTCATACTTTTCGGTAAAACGTACAAACGTACAAGAGTTTTTCCTTTCCATCTTCCTTGATTACCCGAAAAAGTCTATTTCCTTTGAGAATATAATTATCGACTTTATTATTTTCTTCTGGACTTCTTTCATCCTTATCTTTTTTGAGAATTTCTATTAATTCTTTTAAGGTTTCATCTGCTTGCTGCATCATAAGAACTTGGTCTTCTATACTCAACGTTAGGCATACTTCAAGCTTGTTTTCTATCAGGGAGTCTAGTGTATCCGTAGGATTCAAAACTGGAGCTCTGCTGATAGCATCGATGTGAGACATTTTGACACCTGGCCTGTGGCGAATTTCAAAATTGAATTCTTGAATGAGGAGACTCCAACGAGCAATTTGAGGGTTACTTGATTTTTTTGCATTCATATAAACTAAGGCCTGACAGTCAGTTACTACTGTAAAACTGATACCCAACAAAAACTGTCTTAGTCGTTCAAGTGTCCATACAATTGCCATTAATTCAAGCTTACTCGAATGGTATTTATTCTCAGTTTCTGTGGTCTTTTTACTCACGCAGTACACCAGATGCAAATTGTTATCGTTTCCGCATTGAAACAACATGCCAGCTATTCCGTCCGTACATGCATCACAGTGAACTTCCGTTTCTGCCTCAGGATTATAGAGGGCTAAGATTGGTTGATTTGTCAATTCACGTCTTAAAGTGTCGAATGATTCTTCTTGCCCTTTTTTCCCATTTAAAAGGTGTATTCTTCTTGGTAAGTTTCTTTTTCTAATAATTTTCTTATTTTTTTTTAAATACCATCGCTTAATACGTTGCCACCAATGAATTTGTATTACACTCTCAATATAATTAATCGTGCTCGTGTCAAAAATGTGTGATAATAAAAGAAATATTAGCATTAAGAAATGTTTAGTGTCTACAAATATTTTTACAAATATGTAACGATAAATTTAAATTAATCATTACATAAAATTAGCTAAAAATTATTAAATGTTTTTTGTTGATGTCGAGGATTCAACCGTAAAAGGTCTATAAAATAGACAAACATGTCCATTATTACGTCCATATGCATGTCTATAAGACGTCATACGGGCATCCTATAGTGCCATATTGACGTAAAACGGACGAGAATTGGACGAATACTGGATGCTTAATGGTACATGTCAGCTTGTCTATATGACGTCTTCTAGGGTGTTCTGGACAAGTTTGTGCTATCTGGGGTGTTTAGTATCTCCACCTTCAAATTCTATCTGAATCGACTTTACTAAGTTTAGTAACAAAACAATTGGTTTAGTAGCTACTAACGCCCGAATTCACCATTAACTTCAACTGGCGGTTCAACCGACAGTTCAGTAACTCCCGGTTGGAGAACTCGACTGGTCAGTCCAGAATTCATATTCACAGTTAACTGGCGAGAAAAAGTTACTGAACTTGTGGTTACTCAACTTAGGTTGAAACTGGGCCAATCAACGTGGTTGAAGCAGGGCTTGGTTGAAATCGAAACGCTCATTGGTCAAGTGTCCACAAAGCATTGGGAGTTCGCATCACGTGGTAGTTGTTTATTTCGCGCTTCTCCAAACGACCCCACAAGCGTTGTCGTTGCGCTCCCCCCCCCCCCCAATGCCTCTTTGTTCGGAACGAAGGAGAGAGCCAGTTCTCGGAAGGAGTGGAAGAAGGAATCTGATTTTTCGGGGAAAGTCTTAACTGAGCATGCTCGGTTATTTTACAACCCAGCTCTACAGCAAGGTTGAGATTCTCGACTTGAACTTGGATATTATGCTAGGTTAGCCTTTAACGGGTCAACGGTGAATACCATTTGAGCGTTCGCCCGAGAGTTTGCTCTAAACCGGCGGTCGAGGTAGACGGTGAATATCGGCGTAAATCTATCTGAATACAGGCCTATGTTAAGCTTTTTAAAATATTAAACGCCTCCTGGAACTCAAAAGTCGAAGGTCTCATCAACAAATTCCATCCATTACAATCATCCAAAAAATTAAATTTAATATTTTTTTGAATGTTAGAAATCGGGTTTTCCCATTAAAATACATTACGAGAACCCGAAGCTGTTACGCAAGACGGCGACCGATTGCAGAGAGGTGCGGTCTGTCGAAATCCTTTATATTCTTTTTATTAGCAAAGTTTTGAAGCAAAATGCGATATCATAGTCTTCTAAACCATCTATTTAAATATTAAAAAGACAAAAAATCATTCCGAGTTAATAATGAGAAACAGTAATTCTAAACTGGATAGATGGCGGATGTGAGGTTTATCAGTATGACGTCTTTTTTCAACCAACACATGACCTTACGGTTGCATTGATGGGTAAGCCTGTAATCTGATTGGCTGAAGTGTACGTGTTTCATCGACGTCTGACTGAAATAGCCTCATCTCAGTATAAGTTTTAACTTGCATTTTTTAAATGGGAATCTGTGGGAAGATATTTTTCTGTTGTCGTGGACAGGTTCCAGAGAGTTATTGAAACATACATAGGCGGCACAATACAGAGGCTGCATTCGTAATGAGAGCCAAACGAGTTACACTCGTGCAATGAGTTTCCATCTAAGGCGTTCGTAAAGGAAACCGAGTGCATACAGATTTTTAACTAGAGCGTTCGTATACAAAACTCAGTGCCATTAGTTTCAAACGAAATAAACCGATCTTTGCTAAGGTTTCGTCAGTTGTTTAGAAGATACACTTGCTGCATGTTGTTGTTTTCAAATGGCGCCCGTTGTTATGGAAAAGTATGTCGTTGTGAAAAGTATTTTACGTTTTCTAAAGCTGCAAATATTATTTTTTCAAGAAGGAAATTCATGCGTACGTTAGAAAATGCTACGAAGGTACATAATTTTTCAAAGGTAATCATTTTCTTGTATTTTTCATTTTACTAAAATTCAAAAATGCATGTTTTAGTGTTGAGATTGAAATTGATTTAATCCGTTATTAGCGGAATCTGAACTTCTCTTGCTAAATACTTTTGAAAAAATGAAGTTGAAATTTCTAAATTTTGAGTTGCGCACTTCAATTATGGCCACTCTTTCTTTTAAAAATCCTGTTGATTTTATATTGAGTATGTACTAAAAATTCTCCTCCTCAAAATTAACGCATTCGGGAATTGTAAACAAACACGTCTCCTAGGCGACGAAACTAAATAAACTGAAGTTGTTCGTAAAGTCAAAGGAAACTGATAACCACTGAGAGCACTAAATACACGCATTCCAGTTTTTTTACGAAAACTCGTGCAACGAGTTTGTCGTTTACGAATGCAGCCAGAGGCATAATTATCATTAGCACTCGGGTGCTATTTCTTTCAAGCACGGGATTTTTGTCTACGCGGGGCGCCGTGGTCACTTTTCCGTTTGATCAATGCTTTCTGCAGAGTGATTTGATATTGCTAACGGAAACATGGACTATCCCTTCAGATGATTTTCAAATACAAGGATTCACTTTGTTCGAACGGATGGACAGTGGTTTCCAAAACAGAAAGCCATCTGGACAGCTTTATAAAACACTTTACCCGTGCCTACACGAACCAGATCAATGGTGTTCAAATAGTCATTGCGTATAGTCAAAATAAAGTGAGATTTACAGTTACATACGCTAGTCCTCGAATTTCTTATGAAGATAAATTAGACGCTATATTCGAAACGTTGTTGAAGGAGGATGATTGTAAGACTGTTTTAGTAAGAGATTTTAACACAGAATTAAATTCCGTTCAAGGATCCAATTTCATAACTGAAATGGATACTTTAGATTTTCCAATACGCACTAATCCAAAACATTTCACCACTAGGCGCGAAATAACAATTGATGCAATTTTCAGCAACAAAATTACGCGAACAGGAGTCTATATAAGCACTTACAGTTATCATTTTCCTCTATATGGAAGAATTGATTGAATAGATTAAAAAAACTGAAATTCTTCCAGCCGAGTGTGTAAGTAAAATCTGGGAAAATTTCAGATTTTTTTTCTTTTAATTCTGTGCTTATTACAAGGAATCCAACCCATAAACCTAGGGAGAAAATCCCAGATCGCACAAACTTGTCCAGAACACGCCTAGAAGACGTCATATAGACAAGCTGACATGTCCTTAAACATCCAGGATTCGTCCAATTCTCGTCCATTTTACATCAATACGGCACTATAGGACGCCCGTATGACATCTCATAGATATGCATATCGACGTAATAATGGACGTGTTTGTCTATTCATAGACCTCTTACGGTCTAATCCTGGACATCAACAAAAACCTTTTAATAATTTTTAGCTAATTTTATGAAAGGATTAAATTAAATTTATCATTACATCTTAGGTAGGAATATTTTTAAAAAATTCGTTATTAACTTTTTTTTTTTAAACCAACCTTTAAGTACTTTCCCCGCTTCAGATTCGAACCCTTAATCATGGACTTCAGTAGAGTGTGCTAGCCACTATACGCTGCTCTGATGCGTCTTAATGTTGAAGTAAAGATTTTTTAGTTTCGGACTGGGAACTTAGAAAAAAAATATGCAGCTATTCGGTTTTGGATGTTTATATGCTAGAGAATTTTCTTTTTTTTGTATGAAGATATGAGTTTCTTTTAAAACAATATCGCTTTTATAGGAAATAATAATACATAAAAAGTATTTTAAATTTCAAAAGTTTCCCTACAAAAAAAAAAAAAAAACCTCTATAGAATTAAAAATGTTTTTAATTCTATAGAGGTTTCTTTTAGAGGACTTTTTGAGGGGACTTTTAGGACTTTTTTGGGGTAAAATGTAATATCAATAAAAACATAAGGTGTAATAAATTTATGCATCGTAAGTACAGTATTGGGTAAAATTAAAATCAATAACAAAAAAGTAACTTTTCCATATTCTGTCCATTTCTGGACTTATATACACATCCATTTTATGTTGTATCACTGACATAGTGTGGATCATCTGAAATACGTCCATAAATGGACTTATTCTGGATATTCTAATTCTAGTTTTGGTCTATTCTTGGACACCTTCTGGATTTTCCAGATTATGTCCATGAATGGATATTTTATGGATGTCTAAGTATAGACATGGATGTATTATGGATGAGTTGGATCAGAAATAGACATAAAACGGACAAGTGTGTTATCTGGGATGTTGTTTGTTTTCCCACCGACACGGGACTTTTATACCCTCCAACCCAAGGAGTGGATATCCTCCAGGTGACCAAACGTCCCCAATTTCAGGACGTTTTTCAAATGGTCCCCAAAACGTTAAACAGAAATGGAAGCCATTTTTTATTATTGATTTGTTTTTAATTAAATTACTTATAATTATTTCATTAATTATAAATGTCCCCGGTTTTGTTTGAAAGAACATTTTGCATGTGATGTCACCTGGCGGTATTTGATACGCCACGTGCGCGATCTGATGGTGATGATTAGTTTCGGTTTCAAGTTTGGACCGAATGGATTATTTAACACTTTCCCATAGAAATAGAGCTGTTGCAAAAGAAGTTAGAATATTAGTCATTAACAAATAATAGCTTCTTTTTTATAAATTAATTTTATATTTATTGTGAGATTTCATTTAAAATGTTAATAATAAGTAAATACTAAAAACATTTAAAAAGATCGTAATTAAAAAAGGTATGGGATGTTTTTAATGAATATTTGTACTATTTTAAACTCAGAAAACACAAAATCAACTCAATGGTATATTATTTATACAGTGTTTGCAATAACGTAATAATTTTTAAGCTCTAATATTCTTTTTGTTAAAAGTTTTAAAGCGAAATGCGATATTATCGTCTTCTAAACCATCTATTTAAATATTAAAAAGACAATAACTCATTCCGAGCTCTTAATAATGAGAAACAGTAATTATTAAATGCATTTCAATAGGAGCTGGCGGATGTAAATACCGCCAGCAGACGAATTTCAGCCTCGAACTCAGAAACCATGCAAAATGTCCAATGTCCACTGTCCACTGCTAGAAATCTTGGGTCTCAAAAGATTTTCGGAAATTCTATTCTGCGGGTGGCAACACTGCTGCAACACCCTAAAAAACGGCGGCTATGTTGAAGTGTAAAGTTATTTTTTCTAAAAGTTTCCAATATTTTTGCAATAAAGCCTCCTAGTTTAAATGGATTAATTAACGTCAATTTTGATCATATCAAGTATAAAAGTTTAATATTTTTATGCAGGTGAATAATTTCTTTTCGTAAAACCACATGTAGGAGACTGTGGACTGTCACGAGTTCCAAGGCGGTTTCCCAAAATCTGTGGTTCGTGCCCTCTTAATTCAGCTACCCCTCGTTATATCCAGCATTCGGATATTTTGTACTTTTTTTCTGTTTTTTTATCTTTCTTTTTCCTTCGTACTATTTTGATCCGTTACTTACTTGAGAAAATATACACTACGTTTGCAAAACATAACACCAATCATATGAGTGAAAATGCCATTAATTTTCGCTGAAAAGCAAGTTATGAGAGAAAATCAAAGCAAAGGATTTTGGATTGTTTCTTCAGTAGGAAAATACAACTGTATCTGTACTTAAATATTAAAAAGTAAATTATACGTTTATGCCTACTGTTCAATGGCAATCTTTTATTCACTGTTGGATCTTACATACCTAATCCTTAGCTCTGGATTACTAAACCAATTTTCATAATGAAGTTTTCCCTAAACCTTTGTAATTTTGACGACGTAACGTGTTTTTTTTTCTTTGTTATTTCAATTTTGTGTTTCGAAATTTGGAATATTGCATTGTGTATCATTGTTTCTCTACATTATTAGTATATTTTATTTGATTTTTTTACTGCAAAAAAAATTAGAAAATCATTATTTGGCCATTATTTGAAAAAAAAAAATTAAAATATGGTCTAAAGAAAAACATAAGACAAAAGTAACTTTGTGGTGTTTTTTATTATATAACTACTTTTCAAAAACTAGAGTAAATAATATATCTTGGTTAGTTGGATTAGTGAAAAATTCCAAAATGTTTCATTTTCTTTAGTTTTCTTCGCAGTTTACACAGCACATGGGTCTGCTCACCACAACATTGTGTCATGGCAGTGATCACAGTAGTTGGTGTCATTCTTTTTTTGGCTGAAGGACAAAAATAACAAATTTTTCTTGCCCTTGGGACTACAGGACAGTTGGCATTTATTCACAACCCGAGATTTTCGGAAATTATCACCCTAAGTTTTTATGAAGTAAAGCTGATTGCAAAGGGGATTGCATGTAAGAATTGTTAGACCTACACAAAGTTCTTTCATGAATGCCTTACGTGTACTTGGCATTTTGTTATTTGTGAAGCTGTCTAAGCAGTGAATGACATGAGCATTAAAAAAATTGATATTCACCATTCTGAAGAATATGCACAATAGTCAGCACTGTGTGTGTCTGCTGCAAGACATGTTGCATATCTGGCCCATTGTATCTACTGCACCCTTTGTTGCATTGTAACAATGTATTATTTCAGGTTTCTTCGTAGTTTGATTTACATATGCATGCGGATAGTAGGGTAACAGTATTATTATTTTTTTATTTGAATGACACCAAAGTTTTATTATTGTTGAAAAAGAATAATGAGCTATTTCTTGGCTTGTCTCTTTTGTTATAAAGCACATTACTTGGAACCCCTTTCAGGTTCAAACGGATTGTACTGATAAGTGTTAACTAGTAGGGAGGCTTCAAAAGATCATCAGCTAGCTGCATGCTGGTAAACCAGTTATCAGTAGTAATATTGGAAGTGGTGAGTTCCTTTGCAAAACATGCTTAAATGAACAATTATTTTCGTTCACTCTACTTTTGTTCAACTTCTACTATTTTGCTCACAGATTATCATATGTTGCAAGTTACCATGGCCAAGACAAAACATGTTAGTTACAACACGTCTGAATTTAAATTAAAAGTAATTAATAAAGCTGAAGAGGTTGAGAACAGGGAGGCTGGTCGCTTTTTTTGATATTGATGAACCAAGCATTTGCTTGTGCGGGAAAAACAAAAGTTCAACGAAGGTTCGTGCTGAAGTTTTCGACGCAGAAATGCAGCATGGCCAGAGTTGGAAAACAAGTTGCGTAGCTGGATTATGGATCAATACCAAAACGGTGCTCCCATCTCCACAATAAATATACAGAAGAAAGTGAAGATATTGGCGATGAAAAGACTAAATTGAAAATTTTACCGCCGGCCCATCGTGGTGTCATTGATTTATGAGAAGAAAAAGGCTTTAGCATTTAGAAATGTACTACTGTCGGGCAAAAATTGCCCGAGGAGTGGGAAATTTAAAAAACTGGGATTTTCTAGATTTTACAAGAAATCTAACAACTTCTCAGAAAGCGAGATATACAATATGGATGAGGTGCTTGTCTCATTAAACATTCCCCCAAATCGGATTGTGGACTAAATTTGAACAAATAGCATCAATATTAACACAACTGGGCATGAAAGAAATTCTTTTTGGACCTCACACAATTAAACCTCAACCAACCAACCTTGTCCAGTTCATCATTTGCCAGTCGAGCTAGTTTTCGACTTAGTCCTTCTGCAAATTTTCTTAATTTGGCTTCTTTTACCAACCCTCTTACAGTAGATGCTCCTAAGTCCACTTCGTTGGCAACAGAAATTTGCATTGCTCCTTTCTTAATTTTTTTTATTGATTTATATTCACTTTAACAGACACGCTGACACATTCAGCAGACATTATAGTGCTGGTGCTGGAATATCCTTATTCCAAACCAACAAATAAATTGGACATTCAAAATCTTAAGGTTTAACACAGGTTAAGGTTACTGCACATCTGTGGTCGATTGGCAATAGCCCTTTTCTCCAAAAGAGACCTGGGTGAACCCTTTGTCATTGTGTGCTGTTTTCCGTTGCTCATTCCACAAAATTTTTTTATCACAGTGTGTGCTAAAGTGCTTATTGTGGAGTCCAAACACCAATTATGTAAAGGATAATTCTTTTCCCGTCCCTTAATTTCTGAAGAAACAGACATTGGAAAAATTCCAAGAAGGATTGGAGATTACCACAGATATTTAGTTCTAACATGACAAATAATATGAAGGGTGATATGTAGTTTTAATGTAATTACATTAATTGTGAAATATGTATTTAAAATTGTTATTCATGACCATAAAAAAGAAACATTAGGTTTTCGACAGGTTTTGACACTTTTTCGACTGTTTTTGACGTCAAAAACCCAACCCTTGTTTCACCCCATAATACACTCAATATATCCCATGAAGTTATATCAAAACCCAATCTGGGAACAGCTTTAGTATGGTCCCTTTTTGGCGATTTTTTGATTTGGCGACAAAATTTTGTCGCCAATGGTAGACCTGGGTTTGCCGATCGGAGATCCTGACGAAACTCCGATGCAAACCCGGCTTTGCCGAAAGTAAACAATGGCGCAAAAGCGCTAAAAATCAGCTTTCTAAAGAAATAAAATTTTTAATTAAATCATTGAAATGCAATTTTTTTTAAGTTAAAAATTTAGCAAAAATGCATTTTTAAAAATTTACTAACCGAAAAAACAGCGCGGAAGCGCAAAACATCGTATTTAAAAAGTGTTTTTTTTAGTCAAAATTGATCAAACACAGCACATAAAATGAAAGGGTGAAGCCATCTGCCTGCGCTACGGCAACGCAGTTTACCGGAGTGCGGGACGAGGACCCTGCTTCACTTGACACTCCATAAAAATGCATTAAGAATGTTTACGTCACCAACTACAAAATAGTTAGAGACGTCCACAGTAATTAACACAAAAATGTTTGTATGGGGGGGGCCAGCCCCCCCCAACCCCCCCGTTTCCTTTAAAACCATACAACTATTTACATAAAAACAATAAAATAATACAATAAAACCTCTAGACTAAAAAACAATAAAACATAATATGCAACAGAAAACATTAGTTAAAAAGTAAAAATTTCTAGATTAAACAAAGCACTAGTAACAGTAAACGGCTGCTCTCCAAAGCTCTAGAATAAAATATCACAGTAAAATTTCTCAGCTCTATAATAAAATATCACAGTAAATTGTCAGCTCTAGATTAAAATATCACAGTAATAAAATTTCTCGAATATTGCTAAAAATAAAGGGAATTAGCTCTTGCTCTTCCTTGAAGCTCTTGCATAAAAACGTCTTTTGTCAGCTAAAATATATTCGTTAAAAAAACAAGAACACAGCCGAAAGCATGTGTCGGCATTAAATGAAACATTTCAAACCACCCCCCTCAGCTACAAATATGTACTATGATTTTAGCACATAATTAAAATTTTCCCAATCGCGGTCCCTAATAATTTCAATAAAAGCATTAAAAGGATGCTTCTGTTTCTCCCTACACGAGTGCCGAAACATAAAATTAGCCAAATAATAGGAGAAATCAGTCTGCCGGTTATGAGTCGGCAAGGTACTTTTTACATGCCTCCACGTGCTTTCAATTGTATTCGTGTGACAATCAGTTACAGGATCTTTAAAATGGATAGAATGATTAACCCGTAGATGCTCAAATCCCTCCCTAGAAATACAATCATAGGCCTTCCAACAATCACTATAAATCACAGTACCTGGTTCAATTCACTGTTTTATAGCTCCTAACAGAGTTTCCTGTGTCCTATCTGGTACTGCGACAAAAAAAAAGCCTTCCCGAACCCCTCTCCACCCCACCAAAAACCCACTGCCCCTCCACATAGTGCCCCTTACCATATTTATTCTTCCCAAACTTAGACTCGTCAATTTCGACGATCTTTCCTACACCCCCTATCTTCTCGGATGTCAGCTCGATGTGATCTAATATCACATCTTGAACGAACTGACGCCAGTCAGCAAGAGTAGCTGAACTAAAGCCAAAATTGTCAGCTATATCCCCCGTCGACGTCCCCACCACTATTTCAAAAGTCAAGTGAAATATCTCCTGAAGCTTTAGCTTACTCAAGCTAACCCACGACCCGTACCTAATTGACTTTTGAGCCCCACAAACTTTTCCATCGATCACCTTACGGCATGTCCAGATAAAACCATCAGAAAGCTTCTTTTTCGGCCCAACCTTCATAACACCCCCACACTTAACACAATTAATCTCCTTTCTAATCATCCCAACCTCCCTCAAAAACTCAAGAAATAAATCGCCATTGTTACATAAAGTCGTAACAAAATTTCTATTCGCTACACCTGGCCTCCCCAAGGTATGCCTATTATTAGAATAGGTCCAAGCTACCTTGTCCTGCAACAAGCCCTGATACCTCAAAATAACACTTAAAGGCATAATAAAATCAAATTAAAATCAAACTAAAATCAAAACAGAAATACCTGGAAACCTTCTACCGCAACGGACTGCTATCACCCACACGCACTCGAGCTGAAAAAAAAACGTTATGGCGGATTGACGATTCAAAGCGCGCGCGTTTACTAAAACGGGGCTGCAAAAGTTAATGGAAGGAACAAACGCGATTGGCCGGAGCGGGGAGAAGAAGGAGCGCATCCGTGACGTCACGCAGCTAGGGTTGCCATGTCAGCTCCTCCGCTCCGGAGCATCCGCCGGAGGGGTTACCATATTGGCACGCTTATCGCCCCAAAAAAGTCGCCAAAAATAAATCTCGCCAAAGGGACCATACTAAAGCTGTACCGGTTTAACACAGGTTAAGGTTACTGCACATCTGTGGTCGATTGGCAATAGCCCTTTTCTCCAAAAGAGACCTGGGTGAACCCTTTGTCATTGTGTGCTGTTTTCCGTTGCTCATTCCACAAAATTTTTTTATCACAGTGTGTGCTAAAGTGCTTATTGTGGAGTCCAAACACTAATTATGTAAAGGATAATTCTTTTCCCATCCCTTAATTTCTGAAGAAACAGACATTGGAAAAATTCCAAGAAGGATTGGAGATTACCACATATATTTAGTTCTAACATGACAAATAATATGAAGGGTGATATGTAGTTTTAATGTAATTACATTAATTGTGAAATATGTATTTAAAATTGTTATTCATGACCATAAAAAAGAAACATTAGGTTTTTGACACTTTTCGACTGGTTTTTGACGTCAAAAACCCACCCTTGTTTCACCCCATAATACACTCAATATATCCCATGAAGTTATATCAAAACCCAATCTGTTACATTGCCCAGAGTCTGAAATCTTGGAAAACCTACAACCTGAAAATGTCTGCACAGTTCGCAGAATCACTATCTGACGTAATAATAAGCGTCTAGACACCTAACACATTAACTTTTTAATCTCCAAAATTACCGTCTTGCATAAAAGCTGGCTATCTATCATGTCTTGTAAGACCTTATATCCCCCAATTGTATCCATTGCTTTCAATGCCAAAAATATGGCCTCACAAAGCCACCTATCGTGGTTCCCCAACCTGTACTCGTTGCACCCTTTCCATTACAGTGAAGCTTTTTCTGCACCTCCAAAATGCATCAAATTGCAATAAAGATCATTACTCCTACTCCTGGTCATGCACAAAATGGGCCTACGAGAAAGATGTCCAGTCCTTACGTGTCGCACAAGGACTCTCTTATCTGGAAGCCCGTGAGACAGTAGATTCTTGCACACCCAAACCTGATATATCATATTCTGCTACAAACAAATCCACTGGATCAATAGCAACTCAAACTGATACAACCAAAATCTCTAACAGTTGTCTCCCTCTGTTAGACCATCCGGCTTCTTTGAGCTCAACTACATGTCCTCTCTGGAATGCTGACATCTGCGCATATTGCTCGCATACCTGTATGCGAGGCATAGTACTGTCTACCTGAGTACAAGGAATGAAATGAGCAAAGAATTAATGACCTGGAATCGAAATTTCTCCGCGCTTTAAGATTGTGTTGCGCAGATAAAGGCAGCGACACACATTCATTCATTGGCTGGTAAATTTTCAAATTTTGCATTTTCCATCCAAACCTGTATGCATAGCAATTAGTGTTGAATTTGCATTACAATTTCTTGGTGCGTCGTTTTTTTTTGTCTATGTATAATAGTTTGTAGGTTAAAAAATACAGAAAATATGAAATTATTGAAATATGAGCATTGAACCACATAAAAGCAAATATATAAAAAAAAGACAGAATACGTAAACACACTTACCTATATGAAAAAAAATTATATTCAAAGGGAAAAAAATCCAGTTGAAACTACCCCCATCAAGACCATCAAAAGAGATGATGAAAAAAAAAAAATTGAAAAAGAGTTAAATAAAAGCAGCAATTCTTTTACTTTAATTTAACAATATGGGTAGTTAAAATATCTTTTTACTAACATTTTTTTTTTACTTCTGCAGTAGTAGACTGTTTTGCCAATCTTATTTGTTCTTTTGAAAAAAAATTTTCATAGCACTTTTCTCTGTTTTGAAAGAATTTTTGTTTTTTCAATCGGAAGTGCATTTAATATATCAAAACCCAAGTTTGGGTGAAACTCTTTGTTTCTTATAATAAAACTGAATACTTTTTCAGTGTATGTGTAACTATGCGGTATCAATAGTCAGGGCTGGGGAGTAGCGCGCTACAAGTAGCGAAACTACAGTAGTCGCTACATTTTTTTATAGTTTGTAGTGTAGCGCGCTACTTTTTTTAAAAAGTAGTGTAGTGTGTAGCGCGCTACAAAAAATCTGTAGTTTGTAGCGCGTTTTTCAAGCTACTTTTTTAGCTACTTTTGCCGCGCCATAACTTCCGGCGATTGATCACGTGCAATTGCTCGTTTTTCTGACTATAAGCTTAGCACTGGAACTGGAACGGATGCTTCAAAGAACACACAATCCCTCTGCCACCCCTCCCCATGAGGGGATGGGGGGGGGGGGCTCGCTAATTGCAAGGACCGACTATATATATCATGTCGATTTGAAAGGATAGCGCCTAACAAGAAGTTCACTGAAAACTGGACACTAACTGATTGTCAATCCTGATATGGGCAAGTGGACACTACACTGTATTTATGGGTGCAATAAAAAAAAAAGACCAAAGAAAATTAATTATGTTACAAAAGCATACAATTTACAGATATGTGAAATTCCTCTTCGAAAGCAAAAAATACTCACTTTTATGCACAAAAATAAATATTTTCAAAATTCAAATCTTATATGTATTCTAAATTTCAAAAGTCTGAAGTTGATTCATCTGGGGAGTGCACATGCCCCCACTGGATCCGCCAATGGGCCTTGCCTTAATATGAAGTTAAATGCTGCTACTTTTTCTTTTACACTCTCAGTCAGACTACA
This sequence comes from Cheiracanthium punctorium, assembly GCA_038373885.1. Lineage (NCBI taxonomy): Eukaryota > Metazoa > Arthropoda > Arachnida > Araneae > Cheiracanthiidae > Cheiracanthium > Cheiracanthium punctorium. Next base: position 705,738 of record JAWZYV010016922.1, read on the forward strand.
CATCAATGCAAATGCAAGCTGTGTTCGGATTTTTCTCTGACGTTCTCTACAGGGGCGTAGCCAGAAATTTTTCATGGAGGGGGGGGGTTACGACTACTACAACTAATATATATCTATACGTGTGTGTGATAATGTAATGAAGAATATACAAAATGTATGGCAAAAATTTCCTCATGGGGGGATTATGACCCCCTAACCCCTCTTGGCTACGCCCCTGCGTTCCCAGATTATCATACTGGTAAGAGGGGGGGGTGATACCCCGGGTCCCCAAATATCCCAATAATATAGATTAAAAATTCACATACACTGAAATAATAATAAAAATAAAACAATTTCCTCTGTAACAGTTATTGTCCGTCACTAGATCAACTAGGAGACATTGTTTGGATGGAGAACACGATTTGATCAAAGTACAGTAAATTGAAATGCCATTTTTTACCCCGAGTACCAGTGCCTTGTGTTTTATGTTTTAAAGAAGAAAGAAAATTACAAATTTTTGGTAGGTCCAGGAAAATTTTCGCAGGAAAAGCACGCTAAACTTGAGCGCTTTCTAGAAATAACCATCCTAGACAGTGCCAGATTTAAAGGTGTAGAGGCCCTGGGGCAACAAAGGAGTGGTGGCCCCTGATTATTTTTCAAACAAGTTAAGAATTTTTTCCTCGACAAGTGTGGCGAAGTGGGTTCGCCGTTAACTCATAGACTAGAGGTTCAGGTTCCGAGTTCGATATTCGTTAGGAAATTTTATGTAAAGATGTCTATTATGCAGGCCCGTGCTGGCTCGGGTGGACAGGGAGTCTCCCTGCGCCCTCTACTTAAGGCGCCCTTTGCGCCTTAAGCCAACGAAAGAAATTGCGAAAGAATTGCATTTTCGTGTACAAGGAATTAACGTTGAAGAATTGTTTTAAACTAAAATATTTTTTCCCCTCGAATGCAAGAGCTGATTAAAGGAGGTGGGGCGGAGGGGCCAACTCCCCCTCCCTCCCCCGAGTGAAAAGAAATTAATGTAAAAGATCCTATTTTACTACCATAAAATGGATGCATATGTCAATCTTCTAACTAACCGCCCCCCTCCCCCGACAAAATTGCATTAATCCACCACTGCTCGAGTATTCTAGTTTTTAAAATACAAAAATGTAGATTTACTACATTATTACGAAGAAGAATGAAATGTACAAAAAGTTTAACATTTTAAATATCTATTAACTGTAATATTCCCTTTACTCGATTTCTACCTGGATGAACAGAGGCGTAGCTAGGACTTTCTGCGCCTAGGGACAACATGAGATTTTGCACTCCCTTCTATTTGTGCAGTTAGGTTAGCAGTTAAGTTAGCTTTTAGCAGTTAGGTTAGCTTTTATGTACAATTTCGCAACCCTTGTGCGCTGCGCCCAGGGACAAATTCCCCACCTTGCTCCCCTCTGGCCCCTCTGGCTTAGCTCCAAGACTTGGACTTACTGATAAGGAAGGACAGGACTTGCAGGGGTTACAGTCACAAGGCACATATTATTTCCTATTACAACTTCCTGGTTTACACCACACCAGTCTACAAAATTACTGAAAGCAATGAAAAGGAATTTAAAAAACGAACAAACTCGAAGGACACCCCTTGAACCTATAATGAATTCTTTTTTTGTTGGTTTATCCAGCTATTTTCTGAATCTGTGCTAAACCGTGAACTGCACACTCGTTTTCGTTTATTATTGTCTTTTCTTTAAGAGTTACGTTTAAGTTTCATTTTAACTCGATTAGTGGGACTTGTAAATATACAGTTTTGTGAACTGTGTATAAGTTTCTATGTATGTAAAATTTTATGTTTAAATTTTATTTAATGTATCTAATTACAAAAAAGGGTTAATAATACAAGACCTAATCAAAGAACTGAAGGTATGATTTACTTTTATTTTCTTTCTCTTACTTAGATGTAATATAAAGCAATAAATAGTTGAACATGTATGTGTATTACAAAAATTAATTTTATGCGTGATTTTTTTTTTCCACGAATCGTGATGAAACCAAAAGTTTATTTTTGTAAAAGTTACCATATTGTATAATCTCGAAGAAAATAGAAACAAATAAGAATGCCAATTTTCTTTTAAAATGATAACCCGGCGCTCTTGGGAAACAGGTCATATTCTGCTCTCATTCAGTATTTTAAACTTTATTGTTCTAAAGTTAAAAGAAATGTTTCAAAATAGCTCCTTTTTAATAATTGCTTTACATTTTCGGAGGGGGCCCTTCGCCCTCCTCAAATACTTCCCTGGTAGTTATTTATTAGAGCAATAGTTTTTCTAATAAGGAAATCAATAGTTTTATCTAATTAGGATATAAATATTCTTAAATATAAATGTAATGCAAACTGAATCTGTTAGCAAAATTCGTCTCCTAAAAGTAGCGAAAAAGTAGCGAAGTAGCGACTACATTTCAAAAGTAGTGTAGCTAACTACATTTGTCAAAAAGTAGTTGTAGTTGTAGTTAACTACATTTTTCGAAAAGTAGCTGTAGTTGTAGGGTATTTTTTTTTTGCCAGAAGCATCTGTGAGGTTTGAGATAGCAACCCATACAGAATCCACACACACATTCTGGAATAATCAGTCTCCTAGTACTTCAAATTGGTATAAAGCAAATTCTTCTTCCAGTTTAAGTTCCTCACTGGAAAAGAAATCTTTAACTTGCCAGCAAAATATTCTACAGATGAAAACAACTTTTTCTTCCTCTGGCTCATATCTACCACTTTAGCATATTTTATAATTTCACAATCCAGTAGAAACTTCTTATTTCCACATGCTGCAATATAGAAGTTGGCCAGTCCAAAAGTTTCACAGAATTGGCCTTGAACCATGAAACTGATGTACAAGACACGTGGCAACTTGCATTGTCTTGTTAAAATAATCACCACCTGTGATAAGAGGTGCTTCAGGTAATAAATTCTAAGCCAGCATATCAATATAAGATTCTGAATTCAAGTGACCTCGAATAGACACTACTGGTATTGTTACATTGGCTGTTAAACCTGCCCACACCATCACAGAACCGCCTCCGAATTGTCACTTGGAAAAAAAGGGTTTGTTTTTGTGCAAGTCATACCAATAATGGCAAAAACCATCTAGTCCGTCCAAATTAAATACAACATCTTTCCATAGAGACCCAAAAGAAATGTGCCTCTTAGCGAATTCCAATCTAAGCTTGGGGGAGTCAGAGAAGAGCAGGCTTTCTCATAGAAACATGAAAATGAAAGTGCTAAGAAGAGTCTTGCTCTACATAAGGAAATAGGTGCGGATATGTAATGTAGGTATGTATATATTATATATATACATACATATATATATATGTGTGTATTATATCTCTCACTTGAAGCTATACATTATACAGAATTATGTTTTTAAAAGTATAAAATTTGGTAAATATCTATTTTTTTAAAAATTAGGCAAGTGCGCTTACATGCTCTTGCCATTAGTCCTAAAAAGGACTGTTTTTTGCCCTACTCCGTCACCTAAAAAGGGCCAGGATATTTCCTCCTGATGAATCTTATGAGCTCGTCAAAGGTGTGTACATTGGCACGAGCACAATTTCTATGGAAAAGGTACACTCAGAACCTCTCGGTTACATTTTCATCAACTGGAATTCCAGACATACTAATGGCATCTTTGAAAGGTCCCCAGGACGCTTCGACTGTTTGGGTATGAGCTCCTGTCACGGGGTCTACCCAATGCTGTGAATGATTCAGTTTTGTGGATACACCCCGCATTTGACAGAGGCCTGTATCCATGCCATTCGTCCGTCATAATCGTTGTGCCGGGCTCAACATGTCTTGTGATCACAGCAAGAAAGGTGTGAGCATCTCTCCTATTAAAGGGAAGTTTGAACATTCAAAATCTCACCAACCCTCTTTTGTAAATCCAGAGAACCCAAGCCCCTTCTCTTAATAGCCCGTGGGCAAGGTTTCCTTTCTCTTTACCGAATTTTGTTTCATCGATTTCGATGGCCATGCCTATCCCTCCTAACATGCCCTCTGCCGCTTGATCTTCGGCAAGACACTCTGAGATTAACTCTCTGCAGTCACTTACAGTGAACCGTGAAGTGACTTGTCTTGCCAACACCATCTCTAAAGTGGTGTTGAATGGAAAATCTTGAGTAAAACAAAGCGCTGTCAAAATTGCTTTGCTCGGATAGAGTTTACTTTTCTCGAACCAAGTTCCTTTACCTTGCGAAATTGTGCGTTCTTTTCCATCAGGATGGGCAGATCGATTTTGACATCAAAATGTGCCTAACCCAGATCTGCATCGTATTTGAAGACGCATGCGTCTTCCGCATACATCAGTCTAAAAATTGATTAATTAAGCCATTCGAAGTTGCCCACAAAATTGTTCGATCATTAGGGCCTTGAATTTGTACGACTTCTTGGTAAAAGCGTTCGAAGGGCCAAACAGGACGTCTTCCAGCCATGGTAACTGAGTGGAAATGTCGCTAAGTCAGCGTCATGAGTCCTTTTTATAAGATCAGATCACATGACCATTATATAATGCTTTACTTATTCATTGTTTAGTTAACAAATAGACAACCGAGATTGAATACCAAGAACATATAGGAACTTTTCTCCTCCCGCATCCCTCTCTCCTGAAAGAAACGATATGCAATTGGCATGATCATTGGAAACCCCCCCTCCTGCCTCAACACACACACACACACACACACACACACACAGAGAGAGAGACTGTTTTCTTAACTGTGTAGTCTAAAAAAAAAAAAAAAACCTGCAATTTTGGCACATAAAAACTAATAAACTAATTATGTAATGTGCTTCAAAATTGTTAGAATATCTCTTCACAAGCTTTACTAAACACTGTAACATACGATAAACCTGTATCAATAACAAAGCTTTGAGGGGGGAAAAAAAAAAATTCTTAAAAATCGAAATTTTAGCGGAATATTTCATTATTGGAAAATGTTTGCTGTGCAATTCATTGTTGGAGGAAAGTTTTATAAATGGCACCGTTGTTTGATGTAGAGTTTAGAAATAATCATTTTGAAATTTTTCAATTAGTTCTTTCTAATTTGTGTACTTAGGCTGTGAGAGGGATTTTATTATTTTTGGCATCTTCCGTTACTCCGTAATACACACCTGAAATCCGTAATAGTTGGCTTCTCTGTTTCAGATTTTTCTTTTATTAAGTGGCTGATGTGAGATTCTTTCTGAGCTTGCTTCTCATCTTTGCACACTAACATGTTGTCACCTGTATCTTCATTGTTGCATTGGTTTCTATGGTTGCTCATTTCAGTTTTGCAAATAGTTTGCACAAATAGAGAGGATTTGCTTGCACATATTCCATTGTACTGCGTTTAATAAACTTCTGTTTAATGAAGTTTTATCAAGACGTTTAACCTTATCTTTCAGATAAATATACTTAATTGTCCTATGCATCTTTTCTATATGCATATTTGTGTTGATCCCACTCCACTTCCTATTCTTATAGCAATATGCCCAAGCCTCTGGTTGGTTGCTGTATGTCTGCTCAAAATAATTGAAGAACTCGCTGCAAATTTCTTGAAAGATCAACTTAGACTGACGTAACACAATTAAAAATGCATTTTCATCAGTTTCACCTAACAAGCATCTTAAAATGTTATTAATTGTACGTACTGTTCATCATTTCGTATTAACAAAGTGTTTTTTCTCCTCGCACATCTGTCAACATTCCAAGAACATAGTCTTTTATCGGTAGAGCAATTTACATTTCTCCAGGCATTTACAAATGATTCTGCATCATCGGTCATTAATACCTTAGGACTTGCCTGCGCATGTTCCTTTTAAAGCCCCGAATGCTAAGCTTAATGCAACACTATCCTGTCAGTTGCTGAGTATAAAAGCTGCAGGAAATCCTTCTCGCTTATCATCTAAAATTTAAATTATAAGCATTTACAGCATGTATAAAATCAAGACAAATAATATCATTTCCATAAAATTTCAGCATCTCCTGTTGTGCAGAATTCACCAAAACTAAATGAAAGTCTTTATATTTTATTTCCAGGTATGAAAAAAAAAATCATATACATCTTGATCTTTAAATAAAATTATTGGAGAGTCCTCAGTTTTTCAGACTTTCTTTTGAATGGGAGCCGCCATCCAGACGTCTGACTAACTTTTATCTACTTTTTACTTCATGGCAGTTTTCCTTTTATCGTTAAGACTTACTGGATTTTAGCTTTTTTTTTTTTTTTGGTTTTATATGGTACCTTTTACTTGTTTTTTTTTTTTTAACGTAGTTTGGCACACTCTTTGAACCTTGTGCCATTAAACCCCAATCAACCAACCAACCAACCTACTTTCTAACACTAACTTGATCATTGGAATCCATAACTCCATCTATATTAACACCAAACTTACTCTTTATATTTAACTCATCCCTATGATTTAAAAGATGAATACTTTCCAAATCTGCGGTTAAGAAATCTCTGACCTCATCTAATATGGATTCGATTGGAACATTTTGTGGTAACTTAATTACAGTGTTTTCCTTTTCTTTCTGTGTCAGCCTAATACGTCCAATATCATTTGTGTGACCCACATGTTTTTGTAAATTCCACTCTTATTTTACTTACATAACCAGCTTCAACTTTTAACATTGATGGACACAGCATTAATTTTATTGCTACCTAACATTTTTACATTTCTTTTTCCACAGCTCTCACTTTTAAAATTGCCACTTCTGTGGCAGTAAAAATTACTTTTATATCCCCTTTTCTATTTTTGGTACCAGAATTTTTAACATAGGAACACAAATGTTAGCTTTCTCAATACCTTCCTTCCACTGTAGAAAATCAACACATACAGCCATGGAAAAAATTATACAGACACTTTGAAAAATGAGTGTTATATATTAAAATAATCACCAATGCAAACAAAATCAAACGTACTTAGTCTGGCACAGTATGTCCTTTTTGGACCTTGTGCAATTAAACACCAACCGACCAACCAAATTCAAACATAACTAACTACTTGTAATTAGGAAACATTATAAACCTTTCAGTATGAAATTAAATTACATAATTTTTAAATCACATATTAAGACAAATGTATTATTTGAAACATGGAAAAAAATATAAGGACATTATCAAATATGTCCAGAAATAAATAATATTCTACAAAATCACCTTTTTTTTTCTATTATCCTTATTAATTGTCCAGTCATTGAATCAGAAAGTCCAGTTAAAGTTTTAGAAATGTTTTTCCATGCCAATTGAATGGATGATGTCAGTTCGTCTTTATTTGCATATTGTGTCCCATTCTTATACACTTTTCTAGCTAAAATGCCCCCACAGATTCTCTATGGTTTAAATCGGGGCTTCTTACTGGCAAGTCCAAAAGTTTCACAGAATTGGCCTTGAACCATGAACGTGATGCACAAGACACATGGCAACTTGCATTGTCTTGTTGAAATAATCACCTGTGATAAAGGGTGCTTCAGGTAAATTCTCAGCTAGCATATCAATATAAGATTCTGAATTCAAGCGACCTCGAATGGACACTATTGGTATTGTTCCATTGGCTGCAAAACCTGCCCACACCATCACAGAACCGCCTCCGAATTGTCACATGGAAAGAAGTTTTTTTTTTTTTGCAAGACATACCAATAATGGCGAAAACCAACTGTTCCGTCCAAATTAAACTTTTTTTTCACCAGAAAATACATCTTTCCATCGAGACTCAAAAGAAACTTGCTTCTTAGCGAATTCCAATCTAAGCTTGGGGGAATAAGAGAAGAACCAGTTTTCTCATAGAAACATGAAAAAGAAAGTGTTAAGAAGCATCTTGCTTCTACATAAGGAAATTGGTGCGTGTGTATATATATATATATATAGATATATATATATGTGTGTGTGTGTGTGATATATATATGGTGTGTGTGTTATAACTCGCACTTGAAGGTATACATTATACAGAATTATGTTTTTAAAAGTATAAAATTTCATATACATGATCTATTTTTTTAAATTTAGGCAAGTGCGCTTATGCACTTTCGCCATTAGTCCTAAAAAGGACTGTTTTTTCTCCCACTCAGTCACCTAAAAAGGACAAAGATATTTCATCCTGGTGAGCCTTATGAGCTCGTCAAAGAGGTGTACATTGGAACGAGCACAATTTCTGCAGAAAAGGTACACCCAGATCCTCTCCGTTAAATTTTCGTCAATTGGAATTCCAGACTTGCTAATGGTGTCTTTGAAAGGTCCCCAGGACACTTCGACTGTTTGGGTATGAACTCCTGTCACAGGGTCTACCCAATGCCGTGAATGATTCACGGTTTTGTGGATATAACCCGCATTTGAAAGAGGCCTGAATCCATGCCTATCGTCCGTCATAATCATTGTGCCGGGCTCCACATGTCTCATGATCACAGCGAGAAGGGTGTGAGCATTTCTCCTGTTAAAGAGAAGCGTGAACATTCGAAATCTCCCTGACCCTCGCTCGTAGATCCCGAGAACGCAAGACCCTTCTCTTAATAGCCCTTGGCCACGGTTTCCTTTCGCTTTTCCAAATTTTGTTTTGTCGATTTCGACGACTGTGCCTATCCCTTCTAACATGCCCTTCGCGGCTTGATTTCGGCAAGACACTCAGAGATTAGCTCTGCAGTATAACTCTATGCAGTCACTCACGGTGGACCCTGAAGTGACCCTTCTTGCCGACACCATCTCTAAAGTGGTGTTGAATGGAAAATCGTGAGCAAAACGAAATGCTATCAGTAGCAGGGAATTCTCTTCTGTAATACTTTTCAAAGTGATGCTGACGTATCTAATCTCTTAAGCCCCTCAGGGGGAAGACCTACTTTAGGTCTTTACGGGTGTCGCAATCCCGGGGCCCCAGCGATCTTTCGCTTTTCTTTAACCTACCCTCCTCTCCTCTTAGCTGTATCCTTCCTTTTCCCCCACAGTGTAGTTTCCTCTGTGGAGGTGAGGGCCCCCCTTTAGAAGCTGCGGTCGCTCTGTGCCGTCAGCTTCTATTGGCGGTTAAACTGCCCACGTGTTTGCCGTGCGTGGAGACCCGTGTCCCCGAAAATGGAGAACCTGGTAATTGAGGGGTGTTCCCGTAGCGGAAATCATCTGAATGGCATTTCCATTGGGACGGGATCAACCTCAACACATTACTTTGGCCTCGGCTTTGGGTAAACGGGAGGTACACAGCATTCCCCTGTGTATCAATCGGCTGGTGGTACTGATTCACTCAACTGCTAGGGATCAAGCAATCGGTCTTCTGCTGGGCACGTCGTTAAGGGTGGACGCTGCTTACAGGGATGCACTGTGCGCGTATAGACCCGGCTAGCACTGGTGTGCAAATGCACATCCCCTCGTAGGGCTCCGTGGTGGGTGGTGCGGCCGGGTCCGAACACTTTTTCTCAACATGGCTTCGAAATTTTCTTCCTCTCCCAATCCATCTTCAGTTGCCAACGCTATGCTAACAAGTACCAAGGACAACATGGATTTGCAACCATCTAACACAAACGGTCGATTTTTCATCATACACAGTGTCGAAGGAAACTTTCATGAAACATCACCATTTCTTATACACAAATGTATCACAGCCCATGTAGGTGAAGTGAAAAAAGTAAAAAAACTAAGATCTGGAGACCTTCTTGTAGAAGTTACCAGCATTAGACAAGCTTCAAAAATGATGAAAATCAAAGACTTTGGGCTAAAATCTGTTACAGTATCACCTCATACCTCCCTAAACACATCAAGAGGAGTCATATCTGAACCCGAACTTTTACACTGCTCTGAAGCTGAAATACTAGAAAATCTGAGAGACGAATCTGAATCTGAGAAAATCTGAGAGCCCCCCTTTAGAAGCTGCGGTCGCTCTGTGCCGTCAGCTTCTATTGGCGGTAAAACTGCCCACGTGTTTGCCCACCGTGGAGACCCGTGTCCCCGGAAATAGGGATCCTGGTAATTGAGGAGTACTTTCTCCAACACATTGCTTTGGCCTCGGCTTCGGGTAAACGGGTGGTACACAGCGTTCCCCTGTGTATCAATCGGCTGGTGGTACTGGTTCAGCCAACTGCTAGGGTTCAAGCAAATGGACATCTACTGGGCACATCGTTAAGGGTGGACGCTGCCTAAGGGATGTACTGTGTGCGTATAGACCTGGCTAGCACTGGTGCATGTACATGCATCCCCTCGTTGGGCTCCGTGGTGGGCGGTGCGGTCGGGTCCGAATGTCCAATCCCCAATATGGATTCGACAATTTCTTTATCTAACGTCAATGTTCCAAACTCTCTCACTGAGGGAGCTATCCCCGCAAAATTCTTTCTCGTAAAATGTCAGTACGGAAACTTTAACCAAACATCCCCATTTCTAATCCATAAAACTATACTTTCTAATGTTGGAGAAGTTGCAAAAATTAAAAAAATATGCTCTGGCGACGTCTTAATAGAAGTAACAAATAACAAACAGGCAAACAATATTATGCAATTAAAAACTATCTGCCTAAAACCAGTCACTGTATTACCCCATAGGACACTTAATTCATCAAGAGGCGTCATATCCGAACCTGACCTATTACACTGCTCCGAGGCTGAAATCCTTGAAAATCTGAAATCCCAAAATGTTTGTGCAGTTCGCAGAATCTCTATCCGACGCAATAACCAAACACTGGACACCAAACATATAATTCTGACTTTCCAATCACCTAAACTTCCCTCCCATATCAAAGCAGGATACCTCTCATGTGCCATAAGGCCATACATACCTAATCCTACACGGTGCTTTCAATGTTAAAAGTTCGGCCATACCAAACCATCCTGTCGTGGTTCCCCAACCTGTGCTCGTTGTGGGATCTCCGGCCACAACAGTGACACCTGCTCTAATCCACCCAAATGTGTGAACTGCAAACAAGATCATCCTTCATATTCCCGCTCATGCCCGAAATGGTCATATGAAAAAGAAATCCAGTCCTTGCGTGCCACACAAGGACTGTCTTATCCAGAAGCCTGTAAAGTGCTCAACTCCCGTACCCCCAAACCCGGTCAGTCTTACTCTGAAGCAGTCAAATCTGTTAAATCAATTGCCATACAAACCGAGCCATCATCTGTGCCTGTCTCTATACCTACTTCCACTACTAAAACTAAACACTCAACCTCTCCCCAAAATAATTCTTCCATAGCTCTACAAAAAAGCACATCCAAGAAGAAGTCTCAAAGGAACAACTCCACTCAAAATAGACCTATAATCAAAAAATCTGCTGCCTATAAGTCAAAATACAGTAAGTCCAGACTTAAAAACATCCTTCCACAGAAACCCATTGACGATTCAATATTGCATCTAGATCCTACAGACTCTGACATTTCGGACAATATCATGGATGACGATGATATTCCTAGTACCCCACTTACACCTATGGAGACTAAAGGCAAGCTCTCCGTCATCCCTAACATCACTTGATTATGGCCCTGCTGCTATCTTGGAACTGCCACGGTTTCTTAAATAAAATTGATGACCTCAAAATTTTAATTTATGATCATAATCCCGCTTGCCTTGCCCTACAGGGAACATATCTCAGGACCAATAAACAAACGCAAATCCGCAATTATATCACCCTCAGAAAAGATTATGTGCTAGGGGACAGGGCCTCCGGCGGAGTTGCCCTCTTAATAAACAATAAATATTCTTATCGTCCCATTAATCTCAACCCCCTCAGGGGGAAGACCTACTCTAGGTCTTTACGGGTATCGCAATCCTGGGGCCCCAACGATCTTTCGCTCCTCTTTGTTCTACCCTCCTCTCCTCTTAACTGTCTCCTTCCTTTTCCCCCTCAGTGTAGCTTCCTCTTTGGAGGTGAGGGCCCCCCCTTAGAAGCTGCGGTCGCCCTGTGCCGTCAGCTTCTATTGGCAGAAAACTACCCACGTGTTTGCCGTGCGTGGAGACCCGTGTCACCGCAAATGGGGAACCTGGTAATTGAGGGGTGTTCCCGTAGGGGAAATCATCTGAATGGCATTTCCATTGAGACGGGATCAACCTCAACACATTACTTTGGCCTCGGCTTTGGGTAAACGGGAGGTACACAGCGTTCCCCTGTGTATCAATTGGCTAGTGGTACTGATTCACTCAACTGCTAGGGATCAAGCAATCGGTCTACTGCTGGGCACATCGTTAAGGGTGGACGCTGCTTACAGGGATGCACTGTGTGCGTATAGACCCGGCTAGCACTGGTGTGCAAATGCACATCCCCTCGTAGGACTCCGTGGTGGGTGGTGCGGCCGGGTCCGAACACTTTTTCTCAACATGGCTTCGAAATTTTCTTCCTCTCCCAATCCATCTTCAGTTGCCAATGCTATGCTAACAAGTACCAAGGACAACATGGATTTGCAACCATCTAACACAAACGCTAGATTTTTCATCATACACAGTGTCGAAGGAAACTTTCATGAAACATCACCATTTCTTATACACAAATGTATCACAGCCCATGTAGGTGAAGTGAAAAAAGTAAAAATACTAAGATCTGGAGACCTTCTTGTAGAAGTTACCAGCATTAGACAAGCTTCAAAGATGATGAAAATGAAAGACTTTGGGCTAAAATCTGTTACAGTATCACCTCATACCTCCCTAAACACATCAAGAGGAGTCATATCTGAACCCGAACTTTTACACTGCTCTGAAGCTGAAATACTAGAAAATCTGAGAGACGAAAGTGTATGTGCTGTCCGTAGCATCACTATTCGGCGCAATAATCAAACAATCAACACTAAACACATTGTCTTAACTCAGTCACCCACTATTCCATCCCATATTAAAGCAGGCTATCTATTATGTCCCGTAAGACCATACATTCCAAATCCTATTCGTTGCTTCCAGTGTCAAAAGTTCGGTCATACAAAAACGTCCTGTCGTGGATCTCTGGCCTGAGCCTGCTGCGGTGCCTCCGGTCATGACAGCGACACCTGCTCAGCTGTTGCAAAATGTGTAAACTGCAAACAGGAACATCCGTCATATTCCAAGTCATGCCCAAAATGGGTATTCGAAAAAGAAATTCAGCCCCTGCGTGCCTCTCAAAGACTCTCTTATCCTGAAGCCCGTAAAATAGTAGAAAACTGTACCCCTAAGCCTGGTCTGTCGTATGCAGCAGTAACAAAATCAATAGCACTCCAAACTGATCCACCACAATCGATACCCACCCCATTCTCAACAACTTCAATAGCTAAACACCCAACTCTTACTCAAAGTAAATCTTCCATAGCCTTGCAAAAAAACATTCCCAAGAAAACTTCTCAATCTCAACCCAAGCCGACCTCAGATAAAAAAATCTTCTGTATACCGAATTAAATATAATAAATCCAGAATAAAACATATCCCTCCACAGCCACCTATTGACGACTCTATCCTACATTTGGAACCAACAGACTCAGACATATCTGACAAAGAAATGGACGATGAAATCTTAATTCCTACATCTGAACCCCCGGGGATTATGAGTGAACCTTGCATAATCCCCAATCTCACATAATTATGGCCCTTCTGCTTTCTTGGAATTGCCCCCCTCAGAGGAAAAACCTACTTTAAGTTTTTACGGGTGTTGCAATCCCGGGGCCCCAGCGATCTTTCACTTATCTTTGTTCTACCCTCCTCTTCTCTTAGCTATCTCCTTCCTTTTCCCCCTCAGTGTAGTTTCCTCTGTGGAGGTGAGGGCCCCCCTTTAGAAGCTGCGGTCGCCCTGTGCCGTCAGCTTCTATTGGCGGAAAACTACCCACGTGTTTGCCGTGCGTGGAGACCCGTGTCCCCGGAAATGGGGATCCTGGTAATTGAGGGGATTTTCTCCAACGCATTGCTTTGGCCTCGGCTTCGGGTAAACGGGAGGTGCACAGCGTTCCCCTGTGTATCAACCGGCTGATGGTACCGATTTTGGTCAACTGCTAGGGATCAAGCAAACGGACATCTACTGGGCACGTCGTTAAGGGTGGACGCTGCCTAAGGGATGTACTGAGCGCGTATAGACCCGGCTAGCACTGGTGCACGCTAGTGCATCCCCTTGTTGGGCTCCGTGGTGGGTGGTGCGGTCGGGTCCGAAACTCCCAATCCCCAATATGGATTCGACATTTTCTTTGTCAAACGTCAACGCTCCGAACTCTCTTACTCAGGGAGGTATGAGAGGACCGAACCACCACCGAAAATCTCACCCTCTTTAAGAAAGCTAGAACATATGCACGTAGGATCAGGCGTCAGTGCCAAAAGGAATCCTGGGTCAAATATATCTCCAGCATAACAGCCTCTACTTCTAGTAAGGAGCTATGGACGAAAACAAAAAGAGCCATGGGCATTTATAATAATCAGTCAATTTCCTGTCTAACCATAAATAACAGCATTATATCCGATACAAAAGAAATAGCAAATAGCATTGGTGAAACCCTTGCTTCCATCTCGTGCAGTACCTCCTACTCAAATTCTTTCCTCCCGTATAAACAACAATCAGAACGACAAAAAATAAATTTCAAAACCTCCTCACACTTTACCTACAATAGTGATCTTACCATTGATGAACTTACCCAACACTTAAGACAGTCCTCAAACACATCTCCGGGTCCCGATGGTATTACGTATGACATGATGAAACACTTATCCCATGTCTCTTTACTCAATCTTTTGATATTCTACAATAGAATCTGGAATGAACAGACCTTTCCCACCTCCTGGAGAAATGCAATAGTTATTCCCTTCCCCAAGCCAGGAAAAGATATGTCTAACCCTAATAACTACCGTCCCATAGCCCTTAATAGTTGCTTATGTAAATTAATGGAGAAAGTTATCAATCCCCGGCTTGTTTACATTTTAGAAACGGGGGACCATGTACATCCCTTCCAGAGTGGCTTCTGTAAGGGCAGATCCACCATAGATAACATAGTTAATTTAGAGTCCCAAATTCGTAATGCCTTCCTTAGAAAGAACCACTAAGTGTCAGTTTTCTTTGACATTGAAAAGGCATATGACCGAACGTGGAGGTACGGGATCCTCTTGGATCTTCATAATATAGGACTTCGAGGCAACCTACCCACTTTTATAAAAAACTTTCTGTCACTCCGAAATTTCCGGGTCCGGATTAATGGCATGCTATCCAATAACTTCGTTCAAGAGGAGGGTGTTCCACAGGGTGGTGGGGGTGACACTGAGAGGGTACTCAGTGTCACCCTCTTCTCAATAAAAATTAATAACATCCTGAACCAACTGCCTTCGACTGTCTACGGCAGTCTATATGTAGATGACCTGCACATCTCCTGTCAGGGAAAGGACATGCGCCTGATAGAACGCCAGCTCCAGAATGCCATCAACCGCATCTTAAAGTGGTGTGACAGAAACGGTTTTAAGATATCAGCAGAGAAAACAATCTGTACCCATTTTTGCCGGAAGCGTGGGATACACCCGGATCCGGAACTTTATCTGGGCCATACTAATATTGCTGTAAAAGATTCAGTTAAATTTTTAGGTTTACATTTTGACAAGAAACTTACATTCGCTAAACATATCTCAGACATCCGCAATAAATGCGAGAAAAAACTTAACATTTTAAAGGTTTTAACAAATACCTCTTGGGGGGCAGACCGTGATGCTCTCTTGCGCATCTACCGTGCTATCATCCGTTCTAAAATGGACTATGCAAGCTGCATCTATGGATCAGCTTCTAAATCAATGCTAAAAAAAATTGACACCGTGCATCATACCGCACTACGCATATGCTCTGGAGCTTTTAGGACATCGCCTGTCCATAGCCTTTACATCACCTGTCATGAACCATCTCTCACTCTCATACGTCAGAAATTATCATTGAATACCTATTTTCGCATCCTTTCCCATCCTCTACATCCCTTAAAGCATTCTCTTATAGACACCCAACTGGACCAGCTTTATACAAATCGCCCTTCCTGCACTCCCCCCTTCGGACTTCGGATCCGTAGGAGTGTAGTCGGTACCCAATTGGAGGATGTTAATGTGTCTACTTGTTCATTTCATGAAGTCCCACCATGGACTAAATTGCAGATTTCCTGCCTACAACCATTCGGGGGCTTCACAAAACCAAACACTGATCCCATAGTATATCAACAGTTTTTTCTAGACCATAGGGGCAAATATCGAAACTTTGAAGAACTATATACTGACGGCTCAAAATCTCATAATCATGTAGGCTTTGCTTATGTACATTGTAATCATTCTTGCAGCTACACCCTACCTTCGTTTTGCTCCGTATTTACAGCCGAATTAATAGCTATTTATGAAAGTCTTCTTTACATCTCTAGAGCAACTACCAAACAATTCATCATCTACTCTGACTCATTAAGCGTTTTGGAAAATCTGGGATCTGGCTCCCTAACCCATAGCTATATTCTGAAAGTCCTACACATGCACAAATGCCTCATGAACCGTGGATACAACATCCTCTACTGCTGGGTACCTAGCCATATTGGGATTCTCGGCAACGAAAGGGCTGATTCTTTGGCCAGGCATTCTACTGTCCCATATAATCTCCACCCACCCTATTGTGATATAAAATCTGGCATCTCTTCCTTAATAAAAGGCACCTGGATCCACATATGGGACTGTGAAACCCAAAACAAACTTCGTTCTATCCGGCCAGCCCTTACCCACTGGTCCACTCATCCATACCGCAAGCACGATGTCCTTCTGACTCGTCTTCGCATTGGACATAACGCGAATTACACATAAGCACTTACTTCTGGGCGAACCTGCTCCGGAGTGCCCTCACTGTCATACTCAACTTACCATTCGTCATCTCTTAACGTCGTGCACTGCTCTTAATAGTTTTTAACAAATACTTTTTAACTGTTCTCATCCTAAACTTGACGATATTTTGGGTGAAACCCCACATCGAAATCTATTCGCTTTTCTTAGACGTATCAATATTTTTTATTCAGTGTAAAGTGTTCACTTCTGTCTGACTGGTATCTGGATGGGAGCCCCATCCAGATTTCCTCACTTTTTTATCTACTTTTAACCCTTTTGATTTCTACATTTCACCTTTTAGTCTTTTACATTTTAGTACACTTAGTCTTTGAATTTTAGCTTTTACTAGGTTTTGTGTACCTTTTACCTAAATACATCATGACACGATTTTAACTCATTGTCTGGCGCAGTATGTCCTTTCTGGACCTTGTGCCATTAAAAACCAACCAACCAACCAACCAGACTAGCACTGGTGTGCAAATGCACATCCCCTCGTTGGGCTCCGTGGTGGGTGGTGCGGTCGGGTCCGAATTTCAATTCCCCCAACATGGCTATGAAAAATTCTTAGTCTATCGTCAATGCTCCGCTGTCAACTTGTAATGAAAACATCGATTCACAATTAGTACACATGAACGCTCGATTCTTCATAGTTCACTACGTTTAAAGTAATTTTAATGAAACATCCCCTTTTTTAATACATAAATGTATCACCGACAATGTAGGAGAAGTAAAAAAAGTAAAAAAATTAAGATCTGGAGACCTGTTAGTAGAAGTATCAAACAATAGACAAGCTTCCAAAATAATGAAAATTAAAAACTTCGGCCTAAAAACTGTTACAGTGACCCCTCATACATCCTTAAACATCTCACGAGGGTCGTATCGAAACCCGAACTTTTACACTGCTCTGAAGCTGAAATACTTGAAAACCTAAGAGATGACAAAGTAAGTGCCGTTCGTCGAATCACTATTCGACGCAATAACGTCGTGCACTGCTCTTAATAGTTTTTAACAAATACTTTTTAACTGTTCTCATCCTAAACTTGACGATATTTTGGGTGAAACCCCACATCGAAATCTATTCGCTTTTCTTAGACGTATCAATATTTTTTATTCAGTGTAAAGTGTTCACTTCTGTCTGACTGGTATCTGGATGGGAGCCCCATCCAGATTTCCTCACTTTTTTATCTACTTTTAACCCTTTTGATTTCTACATTTCACCTTTTAGTCTTTTACATTTTAGTACATTTTTGAATTTTAGCTTTTACTAGGTTTTGTGTACCTTTTACCTAAATACATCATGACACGATTTTAACTCATTGTCTGGCGCAGTATGTCCTTTCTGGACCTTGTGCCATTAAACAACCAGACATCTACTGGACGTCGTTAAGGTGGAGCTGCTAAGGATGTACTGTGGCGTATAGACCGACTAGCACTGGTGTGCAAATGCACATCCCCTCGTTGGGCTCCGTGGTGGGTGGTGCGGTCGGGTCCGAATTTCAATTTCCCCAACATGGATATGAAAAATTCTTAGTCTATCGTCAATGCTCCGCTGTCAACTTGTAATGAAAACATCGATTCACAATTAGTACACATGAACGCTCGATTCTTCATAGTTCACTACGTTGAAAGTAATTTTAATGAAACATCCCCTTTTTTAATACATAAATGTATCACCGACAATGTAGGAGAAGTAAAAAAAGTAAAAAAATTAAGATCTGGAGACCTGTTAGTAGAAGTATCAAACAATAGACAAGCTTCCAAAATAATGAAAATTAAAAACTTCGGCCTAAAAACTGTTACAGTGACCCCTCATACATCCTTAAACATCTCACGAGGGTCGTATCGAAACCCGAACTTTTACACTGCTCTGAAGCTGAAATACTTGAAAACCTAAGAGATGACAAAGTAAGTGCCGTTCGTCGAATCACTATTCGACGCAATAATCAAATAATCAAAACTAAACATATTATCTTAACTTTTCAGTCACCCACTATTCCATCTCATATTAAAGCCGGCTATTTATTATGCCCCGTGAGACCATATGTACCAAATCCAATCCGTTGCTTCCAGTGTCAAAAGTTCGGCCATACTAAAACCTCCTGTCGTGGGTCACCTGCCTGTGCTCGCTGTGGTGCTTCTGACCACGACAGTGAGTCCTGCTCTGCAGCTCCAAAATGTGTAAACTGTAAAGAGGAACATCCTTCATACTCCAGATCTTGCCCGAAATGGGCGTTTGAAAAAGAAATTCAGTCCCTACGTGCCTCTCAAAGACTCTCATATCCGGAAGCCCGTAAGATAATAGAAAGCCGGACACCAACACCTGGTTTATCTTATGCAGCTGCAACAAAATCAACTAAAACAATAGCAACTCAAACTGAATTACCAAAATCCGTACCTGTCTCCTTTCCTTCTGCAACAGCCCAAATACCTAAACAATCCATCTCTAATCAAAATAAATCCTCCACGTCTCCACAAAAACATGTATCAAAGAAAAACTCTCAAAATGTTACCTCAACTCGACCACAAATAAAAAAAGTCTTCGGTCTACAGATCAAAGTACAATAAACCCGAAATCAAACACCTTCCTCCACAACGCCCTATAGACGATACTATCTTACATTTGGACCGCTCTGACTCTGAAATGTCAGATCTTCCCATGGATGATGACGACATCCCTAGCACCCTTCAGCCACGGGGTTCGGAGCAGATGAGCATCATCCAAACACATGATAATGCTCTGCTGTCTTGGAATGCCACGGTTTCTTAAAAAACGAGACTCAAACGCTGATTATGATCATAACCCGCTGCTTGCCTCAGAAACTTCTCAAAATAGACATACTAAAATCCATAATTACACCATCTTTCGCAAGGACTATGAGCTCAATGATAGGGCCACAGGTGGAGTTGCCCTATTAATTAACAATAGTTATCCTCACACTATGGTCAATCTTAACACAAATCTCGAAGCAGTTGCCACTCGTATTCAATTAAAACAACTCACAACTGTCTGCAGTATATACCTCCCTCCTAGTGAAGCCATACGCCAAACATCCCTCAATAGTCTCATTCAGCAACTTCCTCCTCCTTTCATCCTCCTTGGTGACATGAACGCTCATAGTCCTTTGTGGGGAAGCAAGGACACCAACAATAGAGGCCTTCAAATAGAGCAACTTCTCACTGACTTCTCCCTTTGCTGCATGAATAATGGCGACAATAGTTACTTTCACTACCCAACTAAAACTTACCATGCAATAGACCTTGCCATCTGCTCTCCTCCAATCCTCCCGCTGTATAACTTCTCTGTATCTAGGGATTTACATAACAGCGACCATTTTCCTATCATTCTCTCACCTTTGTATCAGAATACAAACCAAACTTCAAAAATACCCAGATACATTCATGATAAAGCAGATTGGCAGGCTTTCACTTCACTGTCAACGATATCCCCAAATATCATAGAAGGCACTATTGATGAGGCCGTTGAAACAATAACTACCACCATCATTAAGGCAGCAGACCATAGTATTCCGAAATCGGGCACAAGCTGTCGCAGAAATAAAAAACCGTGGTGGTACGAGGCATGCACTCTAGCAAAAAAGCAGCAGCAGAAAGCCTGGGGTGTCTTCCGCCGATATCCCAAAACAGAAAATCTTATTGCTTTTAAAAAAGCAAAAGCAGTCGCCCGCAAGGTGAGGCGGCAATCTCAAAAGGAATCATGGATGCAGTATGTCTCCAGCATTACAACATGAATTTCTAGTAAGGAGCTATGGACCAAAACAAAAAGAGCTATGGGAATATACAACAACCATACCATACCCTGCCTTTCCATCAATAACAAAATTATCTCTGATACCACAGACATTTCAAACACCATCGGCGAAACTTTGGCTCTATCCTCTTGCAGTACCTCTTACTCAAATACCTTTTATACCAATAAACTGCAATCTGAACGGCAAAAACTAAATTTTAAAACCTCCTCCCAGCCCTCCTACAATAGTATCTTTACAATCCATGAACTCACCAATCAACTCGGACAGCTACCGAATACTTCTCCTGGTCCCGATGGTATCACATATGAAATGCTAAAACACCTTTCTCATGATTCCCGTCCAAATCTACTAAAGCTTTTTAATAGAATCTGGAACGAACATACCTTTCCTTCCTCCTGGAGAAACGCCACAGTCATACCTTTCCCAAAACCCGGAAAAGACACTTCCAATCCTAATAACTACAGACCCATAGCCCTTACTAGTTGCCTTTGCAAACTGCTGGAGAAAATGATCAATGCACGCTTAGTTTACGTTTTAGAAACAGAGGGCCATATACACCCCTACCAAAGTGGCTTCCGCAGGGGCAGATCAACTGTTGACAACATACTATATCTAGAAACTCAAATTCGATCACAAATCATATCTCATATATCCGCAACAAGTGTGAAAAGGACCTAAATATCCTAAAGGTATTAACCAACACTTCTTGGGGAGCGGAGCGTGACGCTCTGTTGCGGATCTACCGTGCAGTAATTCGTTCCAAAATCGATTACGCCTGTGGTATATATGGGTCTGCTTGCAGGTCAACAATAAAAAAACTTGACACAGTGCATCACACCGCACTACGCATTTGTTCCGGTGCTTTTAGGACCTCCCCTATACAGAGTTTATATATAACCTGTCATGAACCATCGCTCACTCACACCCGTCATCGACTTTCCATTAATACATATTATCGTATCCTTTCTCATGCCTCCCCCCCTCTGCGGAATTCCTTTTTAGATCACCACCTGGATTGTTTTTATCAGAATCGAACTTTATGTACCCCTCCTCTAGGACTAAGGGTTCGCCAGAGCATCTCAGGCACTCAGCTTAATGAGGTTGATGTCCTGTATTGTTCCCCTTTTGAGATACCACCTTGGACCGCATCACAAATTTCTTATTTGCAACCTTTTAAAGGGTATAAAAAAGTCAACACGGACACACACATTTATCAACAGTTGTTTCATCAACACAAGGACACTTACAAAAATTATGAAGACATTTATACTGATGGCTCCAAGTCTGCCAATCATGTAGGGTTTGCATACACTGACCAGACTCACAGCTGCAGTTATGGTCTTCCCCAGTTCTGTTCAATTTTTACGGCTGAACTCCTAGCTATTTATGAATGCCTTTCCTATATCAGCAGAAAGAATAAAAAACATTACATCCTATATTCAGATTCACAAAGTGTCCTAGAAAACCTTAAATCTGGTTCTGTGACCCATAGCTATGTTGTCAAAGTCCTACAGCTGCATGCACAGCTGACAAATCGAGGTTTCCAAATTCTCTTCTGCTGAATTCCCAGTCACGTCGGAATTCCTGGCAATGAGGAAGCAGACTCATTAGCTAAAGGTGCAACCTTTCCTTACCCAGGTCCACTTCCCTATAATGACATAAGAGCTGCTGCCTCTTATGTGATCAAAAATTGCTGGATGAACGACTGGTACAGCCAAATTGACAACAAACTTCACAGCATACACCCGTCTCTTACCCAATGGTCCACTTTACCTTATCGCAAACAGGATGTTATTCTCGCAAGCTTACGGATCGGTCACACCAGACTAACTCATCAACACCTATTGTTAGGTGAACCTCCTCCTGAGTGTTTTCATTGTGGCACACAACTCACCATTTGCCATAACTCTTGCACCGCTTTTAATCGTTTTTACCAAATACTTTTTAACTGTTCTGATCCCAAACTGGACGATATTTTGGGTGAAACCCCGCATCGAAATTTGTTTGCATTTCTTAGACGTACCAAAATCTTTTATTCAATGTGAAGTGTCCAATTTTATCTGACTGGTATCTGGATGGGAGCCCCCATCCAGATGCCTTTGTTTCAACTTTTATCCTCCATTAACACTTTTTATCTAGCTTTAACACTATCGAATTTTACTTTTCACCATTTAGTCTTTACATTTTAGCTTTCACTAAGTTTTGTGACACCTTTTAACTGAATACATCATTTATGGTTTTCCACTCATTGTCTGGCGCAGTATGTCCTTTTTGGACCTTGTGCCATTAAACACAATCAAACCAAACCAACCAAACTCTATTTCGGACACTCGCCTGGACCGTCTGTACGGAAATTGGCCCTCATGTACTCCTCCCTTTGGACTAAGAATGCGTAGGAGCCTTGTTGGTACCCAACTGGAGAATGCCAAAGTCTCTCCTTGTTCCCTTCATGAAATTCCACCATGGACTACACTGCAGACGTCGTACCTCCAACCATTCAATGGCTTCACAAAACAGGATACAGACCCAAAAATTTATCAACAGTTATTCCAAGATCACCAAAACACATATAAGAAATATAAAGAAATATACACTGATGGTTCAAAATCTGATAATTATGTTGGCTTTGCCTTTGTCGAAAATAACCATACCTGCAGCTATACTCTTCCTCCGTTCTGTTCCATATTTACAGCTGAATTACTGGCCATCCATGAAAGCCTTTTATACATTTCTAGAATGAAGACCAACAGATTTACCATCTACTCTGACTCCCTCAGTGTACTAGAAAATCTACAATCAGGCTCCACTACTCATAGCTATATTCCCAAAGTGCTACACATGCACGAACAGCTGAAAAATCGTGGGTACGACATTCTCCTCTGTTGGGTACCCAGTCATACTGGGATACCGGGTAATGATAGGGCGGAAACATTAGCCAGGCATGCTACAATCCCGTATACTGGCTATCTCGCATACGCGGATATAAAGTCAGGCATTTCTAGCATAATAAAAAGCAGTTGGATCAATAAATGGGCAGGTGAAACCGAAAACAAACTGCATTCTATCCGAACTGATCTCACTCATTGGCCATCCCTTTCATATCGAAAGCAGGATGTTATATTAACTCGTCTCCGCATTGGTCACACGAGACTCACCCACAGACACCTACTCCTGGGTGAACCTGCTCCAGAGTGTTCACATTGTCATACTCACCTTACCATTCGTCACATTTTAACTTCTTGTACAGCTTTTAATAATTTTTACCAAATATTTTTTAACTGTTCTCATCCCAAACTTGACGATATATTGGGTGAAACCCCACACTGTAATTTATTTTCATTTCTTCGACGTATCAATCTGTTTTACTCAGTGTGAAATATACACCTTTCTCTGACTGGTATCTGGATGGGAGCCCCCATCCAGACGTCCTTGGCTCACTTTTATCTACTTTTTACCCTTCTACAATTAGATTTTATCAGTTTTAGACCTTACGGATTTTAGCTTTACATGTTTTATACAACAACTTTTACACGAAAGCGTTATTTTATTCTAAATACACATAGTCTGGCGCAGTATGTCCTTTCTGGACCTTGTGCCATTAAACACCAACCAACCAACCAACCATCTCTTTTCGGTATGAAGTGTCTGCACTTGTCTGAATTTTATCTGGATGGGACCCCCCATCCAGATGGTTTTGTTTCACTTTTTATCTGCTTTTAACACCTTTTTGAATTTTACCTTTTACCTTTTTAGTCTTTACATTTAGCTTTTACTAGATTTTAGTGGTACCTTGTATCTGGGTACACCATGATATGATTTTAACTCCTTGTCTGGCGCAGCATGTCCTTTTTGGACCTTGTGCCAATAAACACCAACCAACCAACCAACCAACCTGATATATTTTGTTTGTTTTGATGAATCTGGGACTTTTTGGATTCCTTTCATAAAAATTCTCTGTGAAAACAAATATAGTGTTGTTTCTCCAGGAATATGGTCAAGTGCCCAGTTAAGTTACCCTTTATTTGAGTTAATGTTCAAATGTTTGGGGCTTTACGAGACATGATGGTGAAGTTCTAAAATTCCCAGCTGTCCGGTTCTTTCGAAGGTAGAGGACGACATGTTTTGGTTTCTGCACGCGTGCAAGACGTTGCTTTGGTGGTCAAGCACACCACTATCCAATCGGCACATGGTGTTCTCAGTGTGCCAACTGTTTCTCGTGCTGTTGATATGCCCTATTCGACCACTGCACACATGCTGATCTGCAGCACCACCTATCGGCAATTTCTTGTACTACTAATTTTTTTAAAAATAAATCACAAGCGTGTGATCTGAAGTGTCTGTTTTCAAAATTTCATCACATTATGACCCATACAACATCCTGCACAGGCCTCTGAGTTGGGGAAGTTTAATTTGGACAACCCTGTACATACACCTAGATAATATTTTGTATATCTCACTAGTATAAAGAAAATACAAAAAGGAAACATAAAAAAAGCATTATAAAGAAAATATTACTGTAAAAAAAAAAAAAAAAAAAAAAAAAAAAAAAAAAAAGGTGGGCAGTGGTACTAATGAGGGGAACACACAAATTTTGTTATTTGCACATTCACTATAAATTTTAGGAACAAATACACAAAAAAAGTAGGTGTATTATAATGTATGTATACAGTTATATACCAATACAAGAGTTGCCATGTGCATAAGCTGAACAAGTATGGAATGACCTATCATGAAGGAAAATGATGTACATCAACTAAATTAGTACAAGTCTCTGACACCGGCATCAGTTGTCCGGGCTTCGAAGTCCCCCGTGGACTATGCCGCCATTCTTGTCGGCTTCTAATAGGGTCACTAATTGTCACCCTACCATCGTACCGCAAGCATTACTAGTTCACCATCAGAACCGCAGGGCATGTGACACAAGGCCACGCGAGCCGCGCATGAAAGGGGAAGCGAGAACGTCGCTCCACTTAAGTCAATACCCTCGACCAAAGTGCAGAGATCGGTTTGGATAGCCAAGGCTATTGCGCCCCCTCAGTTGGGGTGCGCATGCGAGCGAGCTGGAGTTATTGGGCCGACTGGGAATCCAGACGCAGCCAAGTAGGTATTGGCCTGGGGGCTCGAAAAATCCCAGGACTTTAGTTACAGCCGAGGTGGTCAACATGCGACGACCGGTGGGTCACCGGAGGGCTGGCCAAGACTTGCGCATGCCACAGCTTTTGCTCAGGCATAGATTCCCTGGAGGGTACCTGGGACTGTCTCACACTGTCTGCGCCACAACCAGGGGTCGAGGCCTGCCCCGGGCAGGTGAACTATTTTATAGTCGAAGTGTGCATTTGCGGGACTCTCGGAGAAACCGCCCAAACTCCGGGACACTCAACTTTGGGGACCGGGTCCACCCAGAGGTCAACGATCCCTTGTAGAACCCAGACTCGTAGGGCTGGGGTGTTAGTCTCAGCGGGGTGGACGAGGATCCACTGTTAAGATTGTCTGTTCCACCACCAACCATTCATTGCCGAGGAAGCGGAGGATGTCGGCCGACATCAGCTCCCTACATGCGACGGCGGCCTCAAAGTGCCACGACCTGATACCCAGGTCCGCCAGCACTGGGGCGTTGACCTTAGCCGGCCATGCTCCTCTAGAGCCAACCACGAACCCATGAAATGAGACGGACCGGCCGTAGAGTCCCGAGTTCACGATGGTGCCAGCCAGCGGGGAGTATTTCTCCACCTTTTCATCGTAGGCCTTTCGAAATATCTCCACATCGTTCGGCTCGTATCTCACCGCGGCGTCTACTACGACGGCCCTCTCTTCGTTGAAGAAGAGAAGGTTGGGTCTTAGCGTGGTGCCAAAGTCCGTGGACAGACACAGCTCGGTGAGAGTACGCCAGCCAGCCTGTGCAGCAGCCCTCTTGCACAGGAGTCTCGCGATTCGATTATGTCGGGCTATCCGGGATCGTTTCGTCCCTGGGCAGAAACTCAGGAGATGCCGAAAAGTCTCCGTGGGGAAGCTGCACAGGCGGCATGCCTCCCGCAAGTTGCGGTTGGCACGGCTCATAACTATCGTCGTGGAGAATGTGTCCGTCCGAATCTGCAGACATGTGATCCAGGTACCTGGCTTGATGTTTGGCTGGTCTAGCCAGCTGTTGCCTTTAGTGTCGTCCTCGAAGTGGCGTACACCCGCACATTGCACGTCGAGGTTCATCAGCGGCGAAGCACGCTCTTCCGCCAGGCCACCAGCTTGTTGGAAGGGGCCAGGGTGAGACCACATCAGGTCGCCCATCGGCATCGGGGGCACAACCATCAATCAGCTTGCGAATTATGCTGTGCTTAGATTTCTCAAGACAGCTCAGTGCACGCAACTTAATGGTGCCCACACTCCTCAGTAGACTAGGCACGCCTAGGCTGCCATCAGCGGACCTGGCATAGAGAATGCCCCTAGTGGTACACGAATGCATGTGGCAGATCAGCCGCACCTCCTTCCTTAGGAGCCGATCGCATTCCTTTCACGTCCCCGCGTTAAGCGGGCCCGCGGAGAGGCAGTGCATCAAGTGTGGCACTGTAAAGTCCCTCAGAACCCTAATTTTCTGAAAAGACCTCAACTTAGACTGCGTCACACATTCGCACTACTTCTGCAGAGTACCGCATTCGCACTACTTCTGAAGACTTTGGGTTTAGAGTTGGGTTTAGGCATAGAGACTCCGTCGATCTTAAACCGCACGTCCGTATCGAGAACCGCTCCCCGGAAGCAACGCCCCCTAGAGAGGAAAGCCGCGGCGCTAACTTGTGACGTCACACCGAATAGGTAAAGCATTTCTACTGGGTTTCTCCTCTCTCCTCACTTCTGCCGAAAGCGGGGTATCCATCCAGATCCAGAACTTCATTTAGATGGTACAACAATTGCTGTAGAAGAGCATAGTAAATTCTTAGGCATGTACTTTGACAAAAAGCTGACCTTCAAGAAACACGTCTCTCATATTCGAAACAAATGCGAGAAAACCATGAATATTTTAAAGGTACTTTCTAATACCAGATGGGGGGCAGACCGTGACACCATGCTACGGATATACCGTGCCATGATACGGTCTAAAATAGACTATGCCTGTTGCTCTTACGGGTCTGCTTGCAAGTCAGTTTTAAAAAAACTGGACACCGTGCATCATTCAGCACTACGCATTTGCTCTGGAGCATTTAGAACATCACCTGTAAATAGTCTTTACATCACCTGTCACGAGCCACCTCTCACCCTCACTCATCAAAAGCTGTCATTGAATACATACTTTCGCATACTCTCTCATTCCTCACATCCTTTAAAGGACTCTTTTATAGATACCCATCTGGACAGATTTTACAATCATCGCCCTTCATGTACCCCTCCCTTTGGACTCCGGATCCGTAGGAGCCTAGTCGGTACCCAGTTGCAGGATGCCATAGTCTCTTCTTGTTCTCCTAATGAAATCCCACCCTGGACCGAAATGCAAATCCCATACCTTCAGCCCTATGAAGGCTTCATCAAACAGGATACTGACCCCAAAATATACCAACAGTTGTTCTTAGATCATAGAAATAAATATGAAAGTTATGAAGACCTCTACACAGATGGATCTAAAACCAGTAATCACGTTGGCTTTGCCTTCGTGAATAATTATTATTCTTGCAGCTACACTCTCCCTCAGTTTTGCTCTGTCTTTACAGCCGAATTACTGGCCATTTATGAAAGCCTTCTGTACATCTCCAGAAAAAACACAAAGAATTATATAATCTATTCTGACTCCCTCAGTGTTCTGGAAAATCTGAAATCTGACTCCCTTACCCACAACTATATCATTAAAGTATTACGTCTGTACAAACAGCTTATAAATCGTGGGTACAGTATTCTCCTCTGCTGGGTACCCAGTCATATTGGGATCGCTGGCAACGAGAAAGCAGACACACTTGCCAAGCTCGCGACCCTCCCGTACAGCGGCAACCTATCCTATAACGACATTAAGTGTAGCATCTCTAGCATTATAGAAGGTATCTGGATCGATAAATGGGACAGTGAAACTGGGAACAAACTTCATTCTATACGCCCAGCTCTCACGCATTGGCCTTCTCATCCCTATCGCAGACTGGATGTGGTCTTGACACGCCTCCGCATTGGTCATACGAGGCTTACACATAAGCACCTACTCCTGGGTGAATCTGCCCCGGAGTGCCACCATTGCCATACCAACCTTACCATTAGTCATGTTTTAACTTCATGCACCGCTTTTAATAATTTTTACACAATATTTTTTAACTGTTCTCATCCTAAACTTGACGATATATTGGGTGAAACCCCGCACCGTAACTTGTTTGCATTTCTTCGACGTATCAATATTCTTTACTCAGTGTAAAGTGTACACTTTTCTCTGACTGGTATCTGGATGGGAGTCCCCATCCAGACGTCCTTTTTCCCTTGTCCTTTTACCTTGTCCATTTTACCTCCTTTTAACCTCTCTACAGTTCGCTTTTACTGATTTTAGACCTCAAAGATTTTAGCTTTACATGTTTTACGCAACACGTTTTTACTTGAAAACTTTGTTTTACTATATATACACATAGTCTGGCGCAGTTTGTCCTTTCTGGACCTTGTGCCATCAAACCCCAACCAACCAACCAACCAACCAACTTCTCCTCTCTCCCGCGGCCGCTGAGAGGAACTTAGCTGGGAAGTTTCCAAGCAGTCTTTCATTAAAAGGGGTTGGAAGTTTTTTAACTGCATTTAATTTTGTAAATGCAGAATATAAAATATAATATACATTGCTTGACATAGATTAAATTTACTGATGCGTGATATACACGGTATATATACGAAAATTTTATTAAAAGAATAAAGATGTATGCAAGGAAAAACTTTTAATGCTTAGTCTCTTACCTTTCAACTTTAATGAAGTGCTTCCATAGTTAAAAAACTTCAGCTTCTTGGCAAGTGACCAGCTGCATTTTAGCCTTGAGGCATAACAGTAAATAATATTTATGCCCCAAAGGTCAAAACATAGCTAGATAAATTGACTAACTTCCTCAGATGATTTACTAAAACTGATAATAAAACATTGACTATATATTAATAATGCAACTTAAGGGTGTTACATGTATATTCTATTTTATATTCTGCACCCCTCAGGGGGAAGACCTACTTTAGGTCTTTGCGGGTGTCGCAATCCCGGGGCCCCAGCGATCTTTCGCTTTTCTTTGATCTACCCTACTCTCCTCTTAGCTGTATCCTTCCTTTTCCCCCTCAGTGTAGTTTCCTCTGTGGAGGTGAGGGCCCCCCCTTTAGAAGCTGCGGCCGCCCTGTGCCGTCAGCTTCTATTGGCGGAAAACTACCCACGTGTTTGCCGTGCGTGGAGACACGTGTCCCCGGAAATGGGGATCCTGGTAATTGAGGGGTCTTTTCTCCAACACATTGCTTTGGCCTCGGCTTCGGGTAAACGGGAGGTACACAGCGTTCCCCTGTGTATCAATCGGCTGGTGGTACTGATTTCGATCAACTGCTAGGGATCAAGCAATCGGACATCTACTGGGCACGTCGTTAAGGGTGGATGCTGCCTAAGGGATGTACTGTGAGCGTATAGACCCGACTAGCACTGGTGTGCAATTGCACATCCCCTCGTTGGGCTCCGTGGTGGGTGGTGCGGTCGGGTCCGAATCTCAATTTTCCCCAACATGGATATAAAAAATTCTTCGTCAATCGTCAACGTTCCGCTGTCAACCGCTAATGAACACACCGATACACAATTTGCACACATGAATGCCCGATTCTTCATTATCCACTCCATTGAAGGTAACCTTAATGAAACATCGCCATTTTTAATTCACAAATGTATCACTGACAATGTAGGAGAAGTCAAAAAAGTTAAAAAATTAAGATCTGGAGACCTATTAGTAGAAGTATCCAACAATAGACAAGCCTGCAAAATCATGAAAATAAAAAACCTTGGCCTAAAAACTGTTACAGTGACACCTCACACCTCCCTAAACATCTCCCGAGGAGTCGTATCAGAACCCGACCTTTTGCACTGCTCTGAAGCTGAAATACTTGAAAACCTAAGAGATGAAAAAGTATGCGCTGTGCGTCGAATCACTATTCGACGCAATAATCAAATAATCAAAACTAAACATATTATCTTAACTTTTCAGTCACCCACTATTCCATCTCATATTAAAGCCGGCTATTTATTATGCCCCGTGAGACCATATGTACCAAATCCAATCCGTTGCTTCCAGTGTCAAAAGTTCGGCCATACTAAAACCTCCTGTCGTGGGTCACCTGCCTGTGCTCGCTGTGGTGCTTCTGACCACGACAGTGAGTCCTGCTCTGCAGCTCCAAAATGTGTAAACTGTAAAGAGGAACATCCTTCATACTCCAGAACTTGCCCGAAATGGGCGTTTGAAAAAGAAATCCAGTCCCTACGTGCCTCTCAAAGAATCTCATATCCCGAAGCCCGTAAGTTAATAGAAAGCTGGACACCAAAACCTGGTTTATCTTATGCAGCTGCAACAAAATCAACCAAAACAATAGCAACCCAAACAGAATTACCAAAATCTGTACCTGTCTCATTTCCTTCTGTAACAGCACAAACATCTAAACAATCGACTTCCAATCAAACTAAATCCTCCACGTCTTCACAAAAAAATATATTAAAGAAGAACTCTCAAAATGTTAACTCCACCCGACCACAAATAAAAAAGTCTTCTGTCTACCGAACAAAGTACAACAAACCCAAAATCAAACATGTCCCACCACAACGCCCTATAGATGACACTATCCTACACTTGGACCCTTCTGACTCAGAAATGTCAGATCTTCCCATGGATGATGACGACATTCCTAGCACCCCTCTCAAGCCTACGGGGATTAAGAGCAAGATGAGCATCATCCCAAATACATGATTATGGCTCTGCTGCTATCCTGGAACTGCCACGGTTTCCTAAATAAAAACGATGACCTCAAAACATTAATTTACGATCACAATCCCGCTTGTATTGCCCTGCAGGAAACTTTCCTTAAAACTAATAGACACACAAACATCCGTAACTACACCATCCTACGCAAGGACAATGAAATCAATGATAAGGCCACAGGTGGAGCTGCCCTATTAATTAACAATAGCTATCCTCACACTATGGTCAATCTTAACACAAACCTCCAAGCAGTTGCCTCTCGTATTCAATTACAACAACTCACAACAGTTGTTGTAATTGAATACGAGACTTCTTAAATCTTATAGCTTTTAAAAAAGCAAAAGCAGTCGCCCGCAGGGTGAGGCGGCAATCCCAAAAGGAATCATGGATGCAATATGTCTCCAGCATTACAACATCAATTTCTAGTAAGGAGCTATGGACCAAAACAAAAAGAGCTATGGGAATATACAACAACCATACCATACCCTGCCTTTCCATCAATAACAAAATTATCTCTGCTACCACAGACATTGCAAATACCATCGGCGAAACATTGGCTCTATCCTCTTGCAGCACCTCTTACTCAAATACCTTTTATACCCATAAACTGCAATCTGAACGGCAAAAACTAAATTTTAAAACCTCCTTGCAGCTCTCCTACAATAGTATCTTTACAATCCATGAACTTACCAATCAACTCAGACAGTTACCGAATACTTCTCCTGGTCCTGATGGTATCACATATGAAATGTTAAAACACCTTTCTCATGATTCCCTGTCAAATCTACTTAAGCTTTTTAATAGAATCTGGAACGAACATACCTTTCCTTCCTCCTGGAGGAACGCCATAGTCATACCCTTTCCAAAACCCGGAAAAGACACTTCCAATCCTAATAACTACAGACCCATAGCCCTTACTAGTTGCCTTTGCAAACTGCTGGAGAAAATGATCAATGCACGCTTAGTTTACGTTTTAGAAACAGAGGGCCATATACACCCCTACCAAAGTGGCTTCCGCAGGGGCAGATCAACTGTTGACAACATACTATATCTAGAAACTCAAATTCGTAACGCTTTCTTACGACGGAACCACTTAATATCTATTTTCTTTGACATAGAAAAGGCATACGACAAGACCTGGAGATATGGTATCCTCCGGGATCTCCATAATCTAGGCTTCCGTGGCAACCTTCCAATCTTTATCCAGAACTTCCTTTCACTTCGAAATTTCAGAGTACAAATAAATGGCATTCAATCTAATAGTTTCGTCCAAGAAGAGGGCGTCCCTCAGGGCTCAGTCTTAAGTATTACCCTCTTTTCAATAAAAATCAATAACATTCTCACTCAACTACCTCCATCTGTACACGGAAGCCTATACGTCGATGACCTTCAAATTTCTTGTCAAGGAAAGGACATGCGTTACATTGAGCGTCAGCTCCAAAACACCATCAATCGCATCCTAAAATGGTGTACCACAAACGGGTTTAACATTTCAGCAGAAAAGACTGTCAGCACGCACTTTTGTCGTTTACGTGGGATCCATCCCGATCCTGAGCTCTATGTGGGTAGCTCAAAACTAGAAATACGTGACTCCACAAAATTTTTAGGGATATACTTCGATAAGAAACTGACATTCACAAATCATATCTCATATATCCGCAACAAGTGTGAAAAGGACCTAAATATCCTAAAGGTATTAACCAACACTTCTTGGGGAGCGGAGCGTGACGCCCTGTTGCGGATCTACCGTGCAGTAATTCGTTCCAAAATCGATTACGCCTGTGGTATATATGGATCTGCTTGCAGGTCAACAATAAAAAAACTTGACACAGTGCATCACACCGCACTACGCATTTGTTCCGGAGCTTTTAGAACATCACCCATACAAAGTCTTTTTATCACTTGTCATGAGCCTTCTCTCACCCACATCCGTCACAAGCTGTCATTAAACAACTATTTTCGCATCCTTTCTCATCCATCCCACCCATTGAAGGACTCTATTTTGGACACTCGCCTGGACCGTCTGTACGGAAATCGGCCCTCATGTACTCCTCCCTTTGGACTAAGAATGCGTAGGAGCCTTGTTGGTACCCAACTGGAGAATGTCAAAGTCTCTCCTTGTTCCCTTCATGAAATTCCGCCATGGACTACACTGCAGACGTCGTACCTCCAACCATTCAATGGCTTCACAAAACAGGATACAGACCCAAAAATTTATCAACAGTTATTCCAAGATCACCAAAACACATATAAGAAATATAAAGAAATATACACTGATGGTTCAAAATCTGATAATTATGTTGGCTTTGCCTTTGTCGAAAATAACCATACCTGCAGCTATACTCTTCCTCCGTTCTGTTCCATATTTACAGCTGAATTACTGGCCATCCATGAAAGCCTTTTATACATTTCTAGAATGAAGACCAACAGATTTACCATCTACTCTGACTCCCTCAGTGTACTAGAAAATCTACAATCAGGCTCCACTACTCATAGCTATATTCCCAAAGTGCTACACATGCACGAACAGCTGAAAAATCGTGGGTACGACATTCTCCTCTGCTGGGTACCCAGTCATACTGGGATACCGGGTAATGATAAGGCGGACACATTAGCCAGGCATGCTACAATCCCGTATACTGGCTATCTCGCATACGAGGATATAAAGTCAGGCATTTCTAGCATAATAAAAAGCAGTTGGATCAATAAATGGGCAGGTGAAACCGAAAACAAACTGCATTCTATCCGAACTGATCTCACTCATTGGCCATCCCTTTCATATCGAAAGCAGGATGTTATATTAACTCGTCTCCGCATTGGTCACACGAGACTCACCCACAGACACCTACTCCTGGGTGAACCTGCTCCAGAGTGTTCACATTGTCATACTCACCTTACCATTCGTCACATTTTAACTTCTTGTACAGCTTTTAATAATTTTTACCAAATATTTTTTAACTGTTCTCATCCCAAACTTGACGATATATTGGGTGAAACCCCTCACTGTAATTTATTTTCATTTCTTCGACGTATCAATCTGTTTTACTCAGTGTGAAATATACACCTTTCTCTGACTGGTATCTGGATGGGAGCCCCCATCCAGACGTCCTTGGCTCACTTTTATCTACTTTTTACCTTTCTACAATTAGATTTTATCAGTTTTAGACCTTACGGATTTTAGCTTTACATGTTTTATACAACAACTTTTACGCGAAAGCGTTATTTTATTCTAAATACACATAGTCAGGCGCAGTATGTCCTTTCTGGACCTTGTGCCATTAAACACCAACCAACCAACCAACCTTTATATTCTGCATTTACATCGGAGGGGGTGGGGTGGGAGTGCTGGATATCCCTCTTAACCCATTTTTGCATTTTTGGCCATTGGTGCATCAATGCCCCATTACGATAAATATTTTTTATTAACACTATTTTTCACTAATATTATTTAACTATTTCCAAGAGTTTTGAAGACATTTATAAAATATTAGTAATTTAACTGAAGTAAATACTTTCTATTGAGAAATTTTCAAAATATGCTGCTTTTCAACTTCAAATCGTTATTGACAAATTCGACTTTTTAAAAGTGTGTAATTATTCCCCTTGAGATTAATAATATGTTTTTATAATGGATTAAAGTCACAAGTTTTTAAAATTGAGTTAAACAAATGTCATAAAAAAACTAAATTTTTAAATTTGAATATGCGAAAATATAGGCCAATGATGTATGCAAGGAAAAACTTTTTATGCTTCTTACCTTTCAACTTTAATGAAGTGCTTCCATAGTTAAAAAACTTGAGCTTCTTGAAAAGTGACTAGCTGCATTTTAGCCTTCAGGCATAAGAGTAAATAATATTTATGCCCCTAAGGTCAAAACGTAGCTAGATAAATTGACTACCTTCCTCAGATGATTTCCTAAAACTGATAATGAAACAATGACTATATAGACATGCACCATTTTTTTCTTATGTTATTTTTCATGCATGAAACATTTTTTGTATCTTAATGAGTGTAATTTAAGCATATTTTAATATTAAAAATAATATCACATTTTATAAAATTTCCATGCTTGGCCTGAAATGGATTAATTTTGGCTTAAAATGTTCGCATATAAAGATGAATTAAAGAAAAGAAAGAGGAGAAAAACAGAGTTTAAAATTTTTGTAGTTGAAAAAACATGCATTAGAGAGGAAATATGAATAAATAAATTTGGCTTAAGTCTATAGCTGAACCTCAAACTTATTAAATCAAGGAAAACATTCAAATATATCATGGGGGATAACAACTTTCAAAATTATCCACAAATACCTAATTTTCGACTTTCTACATATCCCATGTTTGCTATCCTATAAAAAATTGTACATTTTAAAATAATACACGAAAACGAGACTATTTTCACAAATTCACAAACACAGGACCCTGGTAAGAAGATCTTCATTGAATGGTAATTTCAAATTCACAAAGTTTTGAGTTAAATTTTCAGTTTCACAAAAACAGGACTTTGAAAAGTCTGGACCGACCCATGTATTATAAGATCCAGATTCATTAAGCACATAATAGCATGACTTAACAAGTAAAGGATAAAGCTATTAAAATAATCTCAGAAATAAGGATTTATGTACTTAATATAGATATTAATTATACACATTTTCATACTTATGCTAATGTTTACCACAGGACATATATTCTCAGATATATAGCGTAATGTATATATATATATATATATATACACACACACACGCACATAATATATAAGAAGGTATGTTTTTGTCATCAGTGAAGAAAACTGCTAGCAACACTAGGAAAATCACATTTTTAGAACACTGGCAAAAAAAAAAGATCTGCTGTATTTATTTTAGTTTAATGTAATATAATATAGTTCATTTTATATAAATAAGAGAAAACATTCAGTATAATTTATCAGCATAATACATTAGACTTAACTAACAAAAGCATACAGCAATAAAAATAATCTTGCTCTATTATGCATCCTAAAAATAAACCTATTAATAAATATTAATGTGTATATAATAATTATAAATATCTTTATGCACATGTTAATGTTTACTACAGCACATGCATTTGCACAAACATGAATCTTAATAATGAATAATGTTACAAGCACAAAACTCTCAGAGATAGTTGTTTTGTGTTCAATAAAAGTTTTTCAATTTTCATAAGGAGTTTTTTTTTTATGCGTGTTCACTTACATCATTTCCTAACTTTGTAAAAGTAAACACATTAACTGAATTATCATAATTAGCAGTTTTGATGCCAAATAGATCTTTCAAGTTTTAAACAAGTCTTACAAATTTTTTTTTACAAAACGAAATCGGAACTGGTGCAATGCTCTAAACGATCCTTAAAATTTTGTGTTGCATTAAATTCGATACTGTACAGGCATACACTTACAAAGATTAAGATATCATTGTAAAACATTGTAGGAATGATGTAATTAAACTCAGAAATTAAGCCATGTGTACAGTTTGAAAACTGTATTCTACGCGATGTACACATGTTATACACACGCAAATATACCAAGTTTAAAATAATATAAATATGCATTTTATATACCAATTAATCAGTCAAAAGTAAATATAATAAGATTAAAACAAAACATACCTTAGAATGTTGTGCTGGCGTAAAATCCTTTCTTAGGATCACTTTCAGCCACTTTTTAAAAAGTTTTCTTCTAGTGGAAATCCAAATAATTGTACTTTTAGGGTTCCCGAATAATTACAGCGGAACATAGGAACACGGCAAACACACACCATTTTATATCTTGCAAAATACACTAATTACATTAAAATTTACACTGAAAAATGAAGAACAGATGCGAAACACGAGGCTCTAACTTTGTCGAAAAATGTTAGCACGTGCACGCAAGTGAAAATACTCGCCGGGACCTGTTGAATCGCGGGAATGTTGTCACACCAGTCGTACGTCAGAAATCCCCCGAAAACAGGTACAACGATAATCAAGAGTAGTTCTTACCCAGTCTGTGCGACGTCACATCGTTTAAAGGGACCCGTGTCGTGGCCTTCCTCTCTAGGGGGCGTTGCCGGAAGGGGCCTATTCGAAGACAGAAGGAGTGGCACTTAGCTAGGCCCTCATCCCTTAGAGGCTATGGGACATAAGGATCATGTCGTCGGTGTATACGAGGGAGCCGACGTGCGACTGCGCACCAGAGAGTACCACTCCGTGCTGACCCTGGAGTTCGTGGACCAGGGGATCCCCTGTCCCCGACCTTGTTTAACATCGTTCTGGACCCCCCCTTGTTTCACCCTGTGGTTGAATCGCAGCTCGTCAAGGTACGTTCCCTGGAAGAAGAGGCGGTCTGAGCATCGGAGTAGCTGTTTGCTACCAATTGCACAAATCCCTCACAGATTGAAAGCCGGCGCAGCGCTTGCACGATCATCCAATGCCCTGTAGGGGCTGAGCAAAAAAGCAATCAGCTGCCCTTCAGACAAATGCTCTGCAAGTTTACTATAATCTGAATGTTAGTATGTGTATCATCATAAAATCACACAGACCAGTGTATAAAGAACAAGTTAATTTATTAGAGCAAACAACAATCCTTGTGAACAGCATTAAAAGAACAACATTAGTAAAAAGCAACAATTAACAAACAAACTTAACAACATTTTAAAAATTGTTATGACTAGACCTTCTGGCATTTTAAAAGATAAACCCCTGACCTAACCATTTATATTACTGAATTATATCTATACCTAATCAGAGAGGAGGAGGAGGAGAGGCAAACTTCCACCTTCACTTAGAACCAGCTCACCAACTGTTGTTGTGCAGTCTCATGTGAAGTGGGCACTTGAACACCAGCACACAAACCTGTCGCACAGTTTGTGTGTGCAGCAAAGCACCAGCACACAAGCCTGACACATCAACACTTATTGCAAGCCAAGATGGCTGCCAAAACAAAATGTCAGAAGGTGTACAGTTTCTGCATAGATTGAATACTAGTTGGAGTGAAATTATTTCAGGTATTATGAAACTCAACATTAATGAAACTTTATTATTTTAATTAGAAGACTTCAAACTTTATTTTAATTAGGAGGAAAAACTGTTTACTTGTTGAATTAAACTATTGTTTAGATGGATATTGGATATATAAAGGGTGATATGACGAGGCTGGGAAGCACATTAGCTGTACTTCCAACATGCCCCACTGTGTCGAACGCCTTGGCAATGTCCAGGAGGACCACACAAGTGCAGTCAGTCTCTGTGTTGCCCTCTGTATAAGGATGTTCGAGAACACCCTACCCAGGATGTTTCCCCACGGTAATTGGCCGCCATTTACAAAGGTCGTCAAATCTCGCTCCTGCCTTAGGGATCAGTATGGTGCGAAAATGCATCTGAGAGTCGGGCATACACCTATGGTCCAACCATCCTGTGAACAGTTTAGCGAGCCTGAGGCAAGCTCCTCCCTTCGTCGCCCTGATAAGGGCAGCCAGGAGGAGGCGGTCGGGACCCGCACTTGAGCGTCTATCAAGGCCATTGACGACCTTCTCGACCTCCGATACGGAAATGGGCTTTAATAAGGCATTACAGGTGGTCACAACAGGGAATTTGTAATCCGCGTCATTCCTCTCACCAAAGACTGCATTGAAATAAATCTCCGCAGCCCTCGGAGGAGGGGAACCTTTCCCGGGGTCCAACCCATCCAAGATAGGGCTAGCACATCGTGCCGGACAGACGTCCCAGATTCTCTGTGTGGCGGCGAATTTCTTCACGTGCCTATTCTCTTAGCTCTCGGCTTAGTGAATGGCTTGATCTCAGAAGGCCGGGCCAGCACAAATAGTCGGTTGACTTTCTCGCGGGTCCAGTTCATTATGTATGCCCAACCGCCTCCACTCATATGTGCGGAGCATTGCTGTCTAGGCAGCAGAGGGTGCGCCTCTTAGCGACCTTGATTCTGTATTTGATTTGCGAGCGGTTAAAGCCTTGGAAGGCCTCCCCATACTTCGCCCTTAGAATGGCACGATTGCGGCTTTGATTGAATTGCTGATGCAGTGCCAGGAGACGTTCGTCGTCCTTTTGTTGGAAATATACTAATAAAAAATTGAAAAATTAGCTATGAAAGTATTTCATTAGTTAGCAGAGTAAATTTATGCAGAATGGAAACGTTGCTGACTTTTAGCCTATGTGCCTGAAATAAAAAGGTGTCTTCTTGGAAACTCATTAAAGAGACTTTGTATTAACTAACAACATTTTAGTTTATTAACATTATTACAAAAAAAAAATGACTAGATGAACGGATTAAAAATGCTATTAAGTTTTAGGTTAAAAAAATACAGTTCATACCTTTAGTTAAATATTTCATTCCTAACTTATTTAGGGAAAGCAGAAGAGTGAACCATGGCTTTTTACAGTGACAACAGTCAATACCTCTCAAGAAGAAATGCCGGAGTGCTTATCAGGAACTTAATTACCATTCAGAAATATAACTTTGAATTTCATCACTTTTGTATCACGAAGTAGACACAGCCCTATACGTCTCGTGTCTTGATTTCAGATTTCGTACTTTTTTTTTTTTTTTTTTTTGAAGTTTGGACGCATACTTCGGGTATGCGTCCTGTGTTATCATCTGTGTTGGCACTGAAGACCAAATGCTGGTGTGCACTCATATAAGTTTTTGTCCATCTTGTTGCTACTAGATCAACATCAAATACAGCGATGTTCATACGTTGCCTCACACTTAAAATGTGTCGGCAAGGAACTTTCATAGAATTATATTCAATGCACGAGAACATGTTGACAGGTGTTAACTTATTTCGAGACATATACGAGTAATTCACCCATGTTATTTCTGTAATTAAATCAGGGCTTATGGATAAATATTCTTTCAAAATATATTCATATGGAAATGCCATCAGTATATTCCTATATTCTGCTAGGCAAACTTCATGCTTGCTAATCGAAGCATGAAGTTTCAATAGCTCTTCTGCTATATTGTGAACTCTTTCTCGTTGGAGTGATGAAAGCAGTATGAAAAAACAAGAGCTATATGGTTTTATCACAATTTTCAACTTGATTAAAACTTTCTAATCTGTTGTTTGTAAAACTCGAAAACTTCCATTTACTGAAGCCATGCTTGTCCACTCCTAAAAAAATAGTGAAGAAAGTCATGTATTTAAATAATTGACAGATGCTGTAATATGTATAAAAGAAGAATGCAGGAACACTGTGACTGTGACCTCTATACTCACTAATTAACAGTAAATAATATAGTTTATCTCGCTTATAACAAGTGCGAAGGGACCGCAATATTTGCTCATTGTAAAGGAGAACTCATAGAAAACAAATTTGTGAAAAATTATAAAAAAATTATGCATGATTACTATACATTATTTAATTTATTATTAATTTTATTATTATTTGTACAAAGAAGTCAGTTAATCTGCTTTGAACTATGTTTATTGTCTTTGTCTTGTGTTGTTATTTGGAAAAGACTCATGTCCCCAAAACACAGTCATTTTCAACACTGGCTTTAAAAAAAGTTTAAAGTTTTTATGAGTATTAAAAAGTCAGTATATGTTGGGCTCAAGATAAAGTTGAACAGCAAAAATTTTCGAATTTTAAGAATTTTTTCAGTACATCTTGTAAAGAAGTATTCAAAAAATAAGGAAGGGCATGACATAATTAGTTTATGTGTATTTATGTACTAAATTTGCGTAATTTTTTAAAATTCACCGATAAATCTGGATTCTCGTTGAATCGTGGCATTAAACTAGTTTGAATATAAATATAAAATAAAGATTTTCTTAATTTTTTATAAAGACCCAGGATATTGTAATTTTCCTTTTACAAGGTCATGACAGAGAGAAAAAGCCTGTTAGAAATTTTAACATTTATATAAATTTACCAAAATACTTATGTTCTTTTATCTTATATATGGGATTCCAATTTTTATTGAAGTACTCCAAAATTTTTGGTCATACTTTGTCTTTAAAGTCTTCATAGATAGAAAAATAGTCTTCTTCTGATGTTGTGTAACAGAGTTAAGTTAAAAACTCCTTACCCAATACAACTTCATCAGTTTCTATGTTCATCTTCGCTTCAGAAACCTGTAATTAAAATTTTAAAAATCAGTGAAATGTTTTGCTATTGTTTATAGAGCTTTTAGTCATTAGAATGGTTCTATATGAAAGGAAATCGGGCACGGTTAGTTCTTTTGTGTTAAGTTTTTGATTTTAATCACAAGACTTCTGGCGTTTTTAATACCATCACAAATGTTAACCGTGCGTTAAATCCTTTGAACACTCTGAAAAAGCTTAATAACTGTTGTAAAATATTTCATAAAATAGTACAACTATTTGTTATAATTAATTTATTGTACAAAACTGATTTATTAACTATTTTAAAGTTCAAGCATTAGATGTCAAATGACTAATTTTAAATTCAAGTTAAGCAAGACGGCATCACATACTTCTCGTCTCAATGCTCTTAAAACATGAAATGTACAGATGAAGAGATGAGCATCTGGAAAAATTTCCTTAAAAATCTTCCTTTCGACCAAATCTTTGTATGTCATTATTATTATATTTTCCATTCATCATTTCACTGTTTAAATGTATCAATCAGCCATTTCATTGTTTGCGTATCTTATCGATCTAAGTCCCACTCCACCAACCTCACTATTACCTAAAATAAAATATAACAAATAGCTCCAAAGTGTTACAACTCATCCTGCTCATTAACACACAACATAAGTAAATATAACTGATGTATCTGACAGCATTCATATAATAAAATAACTAAACTTAGGAAAAAGCAGGAATCTGACTCTTCAATTAAGATATAAAAAAATAACCAAGGAATGCATAAATCGCATCCTAATTAGGGCAGTAGCAGATAGATATCCAATAAAATAGCATGTAACAATCACACAGAGTACATCAGATCAAATTGTAGCAGATCAGTCGAAACAACATAACAAGGATAGTTAGAATCGGCTATGCTAATCAGGCCCTACAAACCAGAGTCATAGCCAGGGGGTGGTTGATGGGCTGCAGCCACACCCGAAATGAGTAAACGCAGGATATGGAGAAAATTACATATTCGTGGATAATTTGAAAGTTTTCCTAGTTATCCTCATGATATATTTGAAAGTTCTTCATTTCAGGAATTTGAGGTTCAGCTGTGGACCTACGGCAGATGTATCTATTTATTTTCCAGTGAACCTTTTTCTACCTGGAAAGATTTTAAACTCTTATTTATGATTTTTTTTTTTTCAAGTCAACATTTTTAGGCCTAAAGTAAGCCCCCCTCCCCCCAAAAATATATATTCAGGGCTCGCGCTAGATTTAAAAATCTGCGAATCAAGCTGACTCACTATCGATAAGAGTCTATTTCTGGAAAATGAGTCGATTTAAAAATTGAAACCACACCTTTTTTTTTAAATATAGCAAAAAATGTTATTTTATTTCTTTTTTCCTCGTCAAGTAAACGATTTTACTAATAAATATTAAGGTCAAATCTAGCTAGAGGAGATTCTCATATGCTTGTGTTGTTTGTAAAAGTACAAATCTTAAACTTGAATCCTAAAGACCGGTACTTCAAGCCCCCCCCCCCCCCCCCCCCCCCCTGCGTCTCTGTTGTGTTGATTATGGAGCCCTAAGGGCATGAAGCTGTTTTCATTGAAGGATGCTCGCATGAACTGAAAGTCTTGTTGGCAGATCGAACCATGGTCAGATACAATGAGCCCTTGGCTGCATTTAATTCTTGCAGATATATTTTGTTCAGTCTTCTATCAACCGCGACCGTCAAATTATGATTATAACAGTATTTATACTCATGAGCAAAATTAACCACTCCTTGCTGGTTCACTCTCACGTCACATTGCTCTAAATTTATCAGTTGTTCATTTGTCAATTTAGTAGGACATTGCCATCCAAGGAGATTTTCATAATCAGGGTGTCTACCGCTCCGGAAAGTCTGAAAAAAGCCGGGAAATTGGAAAATGGGTCCGGAAAGTCAGGAAAAAACCGGGAAATTGTATAATGGGTCTGGAAAAATCAGCAAAAGAATCAATTTTAAAAAAAAAACCCTTTCTCTCTAATTGTCAGACTGGAAACCGAAAGAAACTGCAACGCATTTTTCGGACCGCGAAAGCATCAAGCGATGTGTTTGTATCAGGATAGAAAAATGGAGGTTAATCAATCGTGACGGGAGGGTAAAAGAGAAATTAGCTTACTTGGTAACTTGTGGCTGAGGACCGTATTTCCAAGAACAGTGTTTTAATTCTATCAAAGTGCAACTACTTCTGTTTCTCAATTGATGATAACTTGATCCTGTATACTTCAGTTAAAATTGATTTCAAGAAGTTGTACAAACTATGCAAATATAAAGACAAGGGAGGGGGCATTGTGCAGTTTTCCAAAGTAAAATGCATTGGTCAGGAATTTTTTTCAAGGGACCTCCTAAAAGTCAGGAAATTGACTTTCAGAAATTTGGTAGACACCCTGATAATGGATATGAGTGTTCACATCCGCCTGTCCGAAGTAACCACGGATCCCATCAACTGGATCCACCTATGGTAACATTATTTCTTCATGTCTTGCTATTACTCCTGTAGAGTCTTTAAATGACCCGATGCATCCACGATAACAGGAAAGTAGTTCTGGCACAATCCACTTGTGCAATGGCCAAGAAAGTGAACTACGAGTCTCCAGGTTCTCTTCTGTTAGCCTGTTCAATAGTTACAATTCTCATATAGTATAATTGACAGGCATAATAGGCAAACATTGTGAAATATTCTTACTAAAATTTCTATCACATGCACAACATTGATTGTAAATTATGTCACAAATGTCGTAAAGACTATGTGCGGAGGTAGTGAACTTCGCTTCATCACCACATTGCATCTTTCCGGTATATCCAAGCTCCGCCGCCGCAACGCTTCTGGGCCCCCGCACTTGAGCCTCTATCAAGGCCATTGCTGACCTTCTCGACCTCCGATACGGAGATGGGCTTTAATAAGGCATTACAGGTAGATCGGATGGTCACAACAGGGAATTCTTGATCCGCGTCATTCCTCTCACCAAAGACTGCTTTGAAATAAATCTGCTTACCCCTCAGAGGAGGGGAACCTTTCCCGGGGTCCAACCCATCCAAGACCGTGCTAGCACATCGTGCCGGACAGAAGTCAGAGATTCTCTGTGTGGTGGCGAATTTCTTCACCTGCCTGCCTAGAATCCTTCGCGTGCCTATTCTCTTAGCTCTCGGCTTAGTGAATGACTTGATCTTGGAAGGCCGGGCCAGCACAAATAGTCGGTTGACTTCCTCGTGGGTCCAGTTCACTATGTACGCCCAACCGCCTCCACCTTTGTCCTGTCCGTGCGCACATCTCACGTGGGCCTCGGAGGGGGCCGGGTCCCCTGGGGGGGGCGCCAGCTCCTCGCTTATGCGCGGAGCATCGCTGTCTAGGCGGCAGAGGGCACGCCTCTTAGCGACCTTGAGTCTGTATTTGA
Source organism: Cheiracanthium punctorium (assembly GCA_038373885.1). Classification (NCBI taxonomy): domain Eukaryota; kingdom Metazoa; phylum Arthropoda; class Arachnida; order Araneae; family Cheiracanthiidae; genus Cheiracanthium; species Cheiracanthium punctorium. The sequence goes on from JAWZYV010016922.1 coordinate 750,636, forward strand.
TTTGCGAGTGGTGAAAGCCTTGGAAGGCCTCCTCATACTTCGCCCGTAGAATGGCACGATTGCGGCTTTGATTGAATTGCTGATGCAGCGCCAGGAGACATTCGTCGTCCTTTTCAGACCACCGCGGGAGGTTGCCTACGCTCGCCAACACGGATTGATCGCAGCCACATCTCGTTGACCTCGACCGTATGCGCGTGGCACTTGTGCTGCGACAGTCCCGAGGGGCTCCTGAAGGACCTCTCGCATAAGTCGCACGCAACAGGTAGCCTCATAGTGGAGTTACTCTCGCTCGGCCTGCACTTCCCATAAGGTATCTAGATTGACAGAAAGTTGGGGAAGCTCCTGCCGCAGCAGCTACAGTGGGCCTCAGTCATCGCTGAGTGCACAATGGTGGAGCTAAATAATTTTTATTAAACTAAATATATTTTAACTGAATTCAAATTTAAGATGCTAAAAATTTATTTTGCCCAATTGTTTTCCCCTGGCCTTGTATCAGCCATCTCTTTCATAAAGTTTTCTTTCATGTGCCAATTAGGCTTAAGTTTTGTTTATGTTATTCACCCATGAGTTAAACTTATCTCAATTGTATTAAAGTTCAACTAAAATTAATTAATATCAGTTTAAAAATAAAATTCAAATGGTTTTAAACTTCTTCATAACCCTAAATAGTATCTCTAATATGTCAAAAATGTAAACAAAATAAAACCCCTAATTCTTATTGAAAAAAAAAATTAAATAAATGAAATTGAAATAATATACTTTTTACTCATTGAAGACCCAAGACAACTTCAAAGTAAAGTTTAAAAACCTAAGCTCAATATTTAATAAAGTAGTGTTTAGTTGTTGACTACTGCTGCTGGATGGAAATAGCCTCTGAACTATGGCCCAGTAGTTTAATGATGTCATGCTTCCTGAAAAATAAGGGTCTTCCTTTTGACAAATAGATGCTTAGGTTCTCTAAAGAATCATGGGGTAAGAGAATTAGTTCTGGTTAGGGTAGGACTTTTAACTAATGTTTAAACCATGGGTGAAGAGTGAAAAGCCTGAAGTGAAAGGCAATTTTCTGAGGTTGTTTTCAATATGCAAATTTATTGAACCTTTATTTTATGTAAATGTTGCATACTTTTCATTCTGTAACTGTAAAATTAACCTGTTTTCTGTTAATTTTACAGTACAGACCGGTTGGGTCTCGCCTGTGCTTCGCCAGGGCGGAGTACCGCTGAAATGACTCGCTGCAGTCTGGGCAGTCCTGGGTTGTAAAGGCAGTCCTGTACTCATGGTACTGGCGCACAGATCGGATCCTGAAGCTAACATGTCAGAGAAAACCTAGAATAGAAGAAGATATCATAAGTAACTAGTAGCAACATACATAGCGTTTCCGCTAAGCATACATAAAAGAAGAGCAACATAAAATACTTCAAATAATAAAGACAAGCATATGAAATGACAAGTCAAGGACAAGCGTATATAAAAACTTTATTAACACGAGAGGTACATGGGGGGGGGGGGGGAGACGAGGCCCCGGACCCACAAATGATATCTTCTCCAAAGTGCATTCACCCCTCAGGGGGAAGACCTTCTTCAGGTTTTCACGGGTGTCGCAATCCCGGGGCCCCAGCGATCCTTCACTTCTCTTTCCTCTACCCTCCCCTCTCCTTAACTTTATCCTTCACTTTCCCCCTCGGCGTGGTTTCCTCCTTGGAGGTGAGGGCCCCCCTTTAGAAGCTGCGGCCACTCTGTGCCGCCAGCTTCTATTGGCGGAAAACTACCCACGTGTTTGCCGTGCGTGGAGACCCGTGTCCCCGGAAATGGGGATCCTGGTAATTGAGGGGTCTTTTCTCCAACACATTGCTTTGGCCTCGGCTTCGGGTAAACGGGAGGTACACAGCGTTCCCCTGTGTATCAATCGGCTGGTGGTACTGATTTCGATCAACTGCTAGGGATCAAGCAATCGGACATCTACTGGGCACGTCGTTAAGGGTGGATGCTGCCTAAGGGATGTACTGTGCGCGTATAGACCCGACTAGCACTGGTGTGCAATTGCACATCCCCTCGTTGGGCTCCGTGGTGGGTGGTGCGGTCGGGTCCGAATTTCAATCTTCCCCAACATGGATATGAAAAATTCATCGTCTATCGTCAATGCTCCGCTGTCAACTTGTAATGAAAACATCGATTCACAATTAGTACACATGAACGCTCGATTCTTCATCGTTCACTACGTTGAAGGTAATTTTAATGAAACATCCCCTTTTTTAATACATAAATGTATCACCGACAATGTAGGAGAAGTAAAAAAAGTTAAAAAATTAAGATCTGGAGACCTATTAGTAGAAGTATCAAACAATAGACAAGCTTCCAAAATAATGAAAATTAAAAACTTCGGCCTAAAAACTGTTACAGTGACCCCTCATACATCCCTAAACATCTCGCGAGGAGTCATATCGGAACCCGAACTTATACACTGCTCTGAAGCTGAAATACTAGAAAACCTAACAGATGACAAAGTAAGTGCCGTTCGTCGAATCACTATTCGACGCAATAATCAAATAATCAAAACTAAACACATTATCTTAACTTTTCAGTCACCCACTATTCCATCTCATATTAAAGCCGGCTATTTATTATGCCCCGTGAGACCATATGTACCAAATCCAATCCGTTGCTTCCAGTGTCAAAAGTTCGGCCATACTAAAACCTCCTGTCGTGGGTCACCTGCCTGTGCTCGCTGTGGTGCTTCTGACCACGACAGTGAGTCCTGCTCTGCAGCTCCAAAATGTGTAAACTGTAAAGAGGAACATCCTTCATACTCCAGATCTTGCGCAAAATGGGCGTTTGAAAAAGAAATTCAGTCCCTACGTGCCTCTCAAAGACTCTCATATCCGGAAGCCCGTAAGATAATAGAAAGCCGGACACCAACACCTGGTTTATCTTATGCAGCTGCAACAAAATCAACTAAAACAATAGCAACTCAAACTGAATTTCCAAAATCCGTACCTGTCTCCTTTCCTTCTGCAACAGCCCAAATACCTAAACAATCCATCTCTAATCAAAATAAATCCTCCACGGCTCCACAAAAACATATATCAAAGAAAAACTCTCAAAATGTTGCCTCAACCCGACCACAAATAAAAAAGTCTTCGGTCTACAGATCAAAGTACAATAAACCCAAAATCAAACACGTTCCTCCACAACGCCCTATAGACGATACTATCTTACATTTGGACCCCTCTGACTCTGAAATGTCAGATCTTCCCATGGATGATGACGACATCCCTAGCACCTCTCTCAAGCCTACGGGGGTTCGGAGCAAGATGAGCATCATCCCAAAAACATGATAATGGCTCTGCTGCTGTCTTGGAACTGCCACGGTTTCCTTAATAAAAACGATGACCTCAAAACGCTGATTTATGATCATAACCCCGCTTGCTTTGCCCTTCAGGAAACATTTCTCAAAACCAATAGACATACTAAAATCCATAATTACACCATCTTTCGCAAGGACTATGAGCTCAATGATAGGGCCACAGGTGGAGTTGCCCTATTAATTAACAATAGTTATCCTCACACTATGGTCAATCTTAACACAAATCTCCAAGCAGTTGCCACTCGTATTCAATTAAAACAACTCACAACTGTCTGCAGTATATACCTCCCTCCTAGTGAAGCCATAAGCCAAACATCCCTCAATAGTCTCATTCAGCAACTTCCTCCTCCTTTCATCCTCCTTGGTGACATGAACGCTCATAGTCCTTTGTGGGGAAGCAAGGACACCAACAATAGAGGCCTTCAAATCGAACAACTTCTCACTGACTTCTCCCTCTGCTGCATGAATAATGGCGACAATACTTATTTTCACTACCCAACTAAAACTTTCCATGCAATAGACCTCGCCATCTGCTCTCCTCCAATCCTCCCGCTGTATAACTTCTCTGTATCAAGTGATTTACATAACAGCGACCATTTTCCGATCATTCTCTCACCTTTGTATCAGAATCCAAACCAAACTTCAAAAATACCCAGATACATTCATGACAAAGCAGATTGGCAGACTTTCACTTCACTGTCAACAATATCCCCAAATATCATAGAAGGCACTATTGATGAGGTCGTTGAAACAATAACTACCACCATCATTAAGGCAGCAGACCATAGTATTCCGAAATCGGGCACAAGCTGTCGCAGAAATAAAAAACCGTGGTGGAACGAGGCATGCACCCTAGCAAAAAAGCAGCAGCAGAAAGCCTGGGGTACCTTCCGCCGATATCCCACAACAGAAAATCTTATTGCTTTTAAAAAAGCAAAAGCAGCCGCCCGCAAGGTGAGGCGGCAATCTCAAAAGGAATCATGGATGCAATATGTCTCCAGCATTACAACATCAATTTCTAGTAAGGAGCTATGGACCAAAACAAAAAGAGCTATGGGAATATACAACAACCATACCATACCCTGCCTTTCCATCAATAACAAAATTATCTCTGATACCACAGACATTGCAAATACCATCGGCGAAACTTTGGCTCTATCCTCTTGCAGTACCTCTTACTCAAATACCTTTTATACCCATAAACTGCAATCTGAACGGCAAAAACTAAATTTTAAAACCTCCTCGCAGCTCTCCTACAATAGTATCTTTACAATCCATGAACTCACCAATCAACTCAGACAGTTACCGAATACTTCTCCTGGTCCCGATGGTATCACATATGAAATGCTAAAACATCTTTCTCATGATTCCCTTGCAAATCTACTTAAGCTTTTTAATAGAATCTGGAACGAACATACCTTTCCCTCCTCCTGGAGAAACGCCATAGTCATACCCTTTCCAAAACCCGGAAAAGACACTTCCAATCCTAATAACTACAGACCCATAGCCCTTACTAGTTGCCTTTGCAAACTGCTGGAGAAAATGATCAATGCACGCTTAGTTTACGTTTTAGAAACAGAGGGCCATATACACCCCTACCAAAGTGGCTTCCGCAAGGGCAGATCAACATCTGACAATATAATATATTTGGAAACCCAAATTCGTAACGCTTTCCTACGACGGAACCACTTAATATCAATTTTTTTTGACATAGAAAAGGCATACGACAAGACCTGGAGATATGGTATTCTCCGGGACCTCCATAATCTAGGCTTCCGTGGCAACCTTCCAATATTTATCCAGAACTTTCTCTTGCTTCGAAAATTCAGAATACAAATAAACAACTTTCAATCCAATAGCTTTGTCCAAGAAGAGGGCGTCCCTCAGGGCTCTGTCTTAAGTGTTACCCTCTTTTCAATAAAAATCAATAACATTCTCAATCAACTACCTCCGTCTGTTCACGGAAGCCTATATGTCGATGACCTTCAAATTTCTTGTCAGGGAAAGGACATGCGTTACATTGAGCGTCAGCTCCAGAACACGATCAATCGCATCCTAAAATGGTGTACCACAAATGGATTTAACATTTCTGCGGAAAAGACTGTCAGTACGCACTTCTGTCGTTTACGAGGGATCCATCCTGATCCTGATCTCTATGTGGGCAGCTCAAAAATAGAAATACGTGACTCCGCTAAATTTTTAGGGGTATATTTTGATAGAAAATTGACCTTTGCTAACCATATCTCCTATATCCGCAACAAATGTGAAAAGGACCTAAATATCCTGAAGGTATTAACTAACACTTCTTGGGGAGCAGAGCGTGACGCCCTGTTGCGGATCTACCGTGCAGCAATTCGATCCAAAATAGATTACGCCTGTGGAGTGTATGGATCTGCATGTAGGTCAGCCCTAAAAAAACTTGACACAGTGCATCATACTGCACTACGCCTCTGTTCTGGAGCTTTTAGAACATCACCCATACAAAGTCTCTATATCACTTGTCATGAGCCATCTCTCATCCACATCCGTCACAAATTATCATTAAACAATTATTTTCGCATCCTGTCTCATCCCTCCCACCCTTTGGGGGACGCATTTTTGGACACTCATTTGGACCGCCTATATGGAAATCGCCCCTCATGCACTCCTCCCTTTGGTTTAAGGATACGTAGGAGTCTAGTTGGTACCCAACTGGAGAATGTTAAAGTCTCCCCTAATTCTCCTCATGAAACGCCACCATGGACTACACTGCAGACCTCGTACCTCCAACCATTTAATGGCTTTACTAAACAGGATACCGACCCAAAAATATATCAACAGTTGTTCTCAGACCACAAAAACAGATATAAAAAATATACAGAAATATACACTGATGGTTCGAAATCTGATAATTATGTTGGCTTTGCCTTCGTCGAAAATAACCACACCTGCAGCTATACTCTTCCTCCGTTCTGCTCCATATTTACCGCTGAATTACTGGCCATCCATGAAAGCCTTTTATACATCTCTAGAATGAAAACAACCAGATTTATCATCTACTCTGACTCCCTCAGTGTACTAGACAATCTAAAATCGGGCTCCCTCACTCATAGCTATATCACCAAAGTGCTACGTCTGCATGAACAACTGACAAATCGTGGATACAATATTCTCTACTGTTGGGTACCCAGTCATATTGGGATACTGGGCAACGAGAAGGCGGATAGCTTAGCCAGGCAAGCGACAATCCCATACACTGGCTATCTCGCATACAATGACATAAAGTCTGGCACCTCTAGCATAGTAAAAAGTAGTTGGACCAATAAATGGGATAGTGAAACTGAAAACAAACTGCATTCTATCCGACCTTTCCTCACTCATTGGTCATCCCTTTCATATCGAAATCATGATGTCATCTTGACTCGTCTCCGCATTGGTCACACGAGAATCACCCATAAACACCTACTCCTGGGTGAACTTGCCCCAGAATGTTCACATTGTCAATCTCACCTAACCATTCGTCACATTTTAACCTCTTGTACAGCTTTTAATAATTTTTATCAAATATTTTTTAACTGTTCTCATCCCAAACTTGACGATATATTGGGTGAAACCCCTCACTGTAATTTATTTTCATTTCTTCGACGTATCAATCTGCTTTACTCAGTGTGAAGTATACACCTTTCTCTGACTGGTATCTGGATGGGAGCCCCCATCCAGACATCCTTGGCTTATTTTTATCTACTTTTTACCTTTCTACAGTTTATTTTACCAGTTTTAGACCTTACGGATTTTAGCTTTACTTGTTTTATACAATAACTTTTACGCAAAAGCGTTATTTTATACAAAATACACATTGTCTGGCGCAGTATGTCCTTTCTGGACCTTGTGCCATTAAACAACAACCAACCAACCAACCAACCAAAGTGCATTCAACCCCTCCGGGAGGAGAAGAACGACCCGCGACCTTGCGCCGGCAAGAAGGATTTGCATTCGACACCAAGTCGTAGCTTTTAGCCAAGGTTAGGCATTGGGTTGCTTACCCAGGCCAGTTGGAACGAGACCTCTTCCGTCCGAGATCCTGAGAGGATTTTGCCCGTGGAGGTCCGTCCACGGGCGGGCAGCCTGCTTTCCACCAGTCTCGCTACTAACACTGTGACTGGACTCGCAGGTGCGTGGGCACGATCCATTCACCGAGAAATCGGGTGACTCGACGCCCTCCTGAGGGGAGGGCCATTGGCCGGGTGGTGACTTTGCCCCAGGGGCGATACAGCGGCAAGCTGCTTAGCCAAGAGAAGGAGAGTTGTCAACAGAGGGCGAAGTTACATCTGCAACTGCGGAACAGAGAACATTGGAAATTCTATACGTCTCGTGTCTTGATTTCAGATTTCGTACTTTTTTTTTAAAGTTTGGACGCATACTTCGGGTATGCGTCCTGTGTTATCTGTGTTGGCACTGAAGACCAAATGCTGGTGTGCACTCATATAAGTTTTTGTCCATCTTGTTGCTACTAGATCAACATCAAATACAGCGATGTTCATACGTTGCCTCACACTTAAAATGTGTCGGCAAGGAACTTTCATAGAATTATATCCAATGCACGAGAACATGTTGACAGGTGTTAACTTATTTCGAGACATATACGAGTAATTCCCCGATGTTATTTCTGTAATTAAATCAGGGCTTATGGATAAATATTCTTTCAAAATATATTCATATGGAAATGCCATCAGTATATTCCTATATTCTGCTAGGCAAACTTCATGCTTGCTAATCGAAGCCTGAAGTTTCAATAGCTCTTCTGATATATTGTGAACTCTTTCTGCTATATTTATCTCTTTATCTGCTTATTCTGCTATATTGTGAACTCCTCTTATTGGAGTGATTAAAGCAGTATGAAAAAACTGTTGACAAATGTTGATAAAGAGCTATACGGTTTTATCACAATTTTCAACTTCGAAATAAAACTTTCTAATCTGTTGTTTGTAAAATTCAGAAAACTTCCATTTACTGAATCCATGCTTGTCCACTCCTAAAAAAAAAAAAAAAAAAGCGAACAAAGTCATGTTAATACCATCACAAATGTTTACCACGCGTTAAAGCCTTTGAACACTCCGAAAAAGCTTAATAACTGTTGTAAAATATTTCATAAAATGGTACAACTATTTGTTATAATTGATTTATTGTACAAAACTGATTTATTAGCATTTTAAAGTTCAAGCATTAGATGTCAAAACACTAATTTTAAATTCAAATTGAGCAAGACTGCATCACATACTTCTCGTCTGAAGAGTCTTAAAACATGAAATGTACAGATGAGCAGCTGGAAAGGTTTCCTTAAAAATCTTCCTTTCGACCAAATCTTTGTACGTCATTATTATTTTTTTTTTCCATTCATCATTTCACTGTTTAACCTTTTCGCTCCGGCTCACACATGAGGATTTTTGTACCAGAAAACGGCAGAATCTATAAGATTTCATTCCCATACTTCCCATCTGAAGAGCACGCCTTGCCTTTTGTTTGGTAGGTGGGGGTAAATATCACTGACCGCCAAAGTCCGCAAACAAAATACAAATCTGTATGCTCAATGCCGGTCAATTCACTACCACTTTCTCCCCAGTCAACTATCTACTAACCCGCCTGACTCTCGTCACAGCATAAGAAAAGGAATTTCTAGAGGCGGGAATCTCTTATCCATCTTCCATGAAGGGTGAATGGATTTCCTGTCAAAAGAGGGGAAAGAAGTCCTTGGTAAGGCATTTGTACCAGCGCCGTTCTTCAGTCAGATTTATTTTTTGGTACAACAGTTGTACCGCCGGAGTGAGAAGGTTAAATGTATCAATCAGCCATTTCATTGTTTGGGTATCTTATCGATCTAAGTCCAACTCCACCAACCTCACTATTACCTAAAATAAAATATAACAAATAGCTCCAAAGTGTTACAACTCATCATGTTCATTAACACACAGCATAAGTAAATATAACTGATGCATCTAACAGCATATAACTAAACTTAGGAAAAAGCAGGAATCTGACTCTTCAATTAAGGTATTAAAAAATAACCTTGGAATGCATAAATCACATCCTAATTAGGGCAGTAGCAGATAGATATCCAATAAAATAGCATGTAACAATCACACAGAGTACATCAGATCAAATTGAGCAGATCAGTCGAAACAACATAACAAGGATAGTTAGAATTGGCTATGCTGATCAGGCCCTACAAACCAGAGTCATAGCCAGGGGGTGGTTGATGGGCTGCAGCCACACCCGAAATGAGTAAACGCAGGATATGGAGAAAATTACATATTCGTGGATAATTTGAAAGTTTTCCTAGTTATCCTCATGATATATTTGAAAGTTCTTCATTTCAGGAATTTGAGGTTCAGCTGTGGACCTACGGCAGATGTATCTATTTATTTTCCAGTGAACCTTTTTCTACCTGGAAAGATTTTAAACTCTTATTTATGATTTTTTTTTTTTTTCAAGTCAACATTTTTAGGCCTAAAGTAAGCCCCCCTCCCCCCAAAAATATATATTCAGGGCTCGCGCTAGATTTAAAAATCTGCGAATCAAGCTGACTCACTATCGGTAAGTCTATTTCTGGAAAATGAGTCGATTTAAAAATTGAAACCACACCTTTTTTTTTAATATAGCATTAAAAAATGTTATTTTATTTCTTTTTTCCTCGTCAAGTAAGCCCCTCAGGGGGAAAACCTTCTTTAGGTTTTTACGGGTGTCGCAATCCCGGGGCCCCAGCGATCTTTCGCTTCTCCTTGTTCTACCCTCCTCTCCTCTTAGCTGTCTCCTTCCTTTTCCCCCTCAGTGTAGTTTCCTCTGTGGAGGTGAGGGCCCCCCTTTAGAAGCTGCGGCCGCCCTGTGCCGTCAGCTTCTATTGGCGGAAAACTACCCACGTGTTTGCCGTGCGTGGAGACCCGTGTCCCCGGAAATGGGGATCCTGGTAATTGAGGGGCTTTTCTCCAACACATTGCTTTGGCCTCGGCTTCGGGTAAACGGGAGGTACACAGCGTTCCCCTGTGTATCAATCGGCTGGTGGTACTGATTTCGATCAACTGCTAGGGATCAAGCAATCGGACATCTACTGGGCACGTCGTTAAGGGTGGATGCTGCCTAAGGGATGTACTGTGAGCGTATAGACCCGACTAGCACTGGTGTGCAATTGCACATCCCCTTGTTGGGCTCCGTGGTGGGTGGTGCGGTCGGGTCCGAATCTCAATTTTCCCCAACATGGATATGAAAAATTCTTCATCAATCGTCAACGTTCCGCTGTCAACCGCTAATGAACACACCGATACACAATTTGCACACATGAATGCCCGATTCTTCCTTATCCACTCTGCTGAAGGTAAACTTAATGAAACATCGCCATTTTTAATTCACAAATGTATCACTGACAATGTAGGAGAAGTCAAAAAAGTTAAAAAATTAAGATCTGGAGACCTATTAGTAGAAGTATCCAACAATAGACAAGCTTGCAAAATAATGAAAATAAAAAACCTTGGCCTAAAAACAGTTACAGTGACACCTCATACCTCCCTAAACATCTCCCGAGGAGTCGTATCAGAACCCGACCTTTTGCACTGCTCTGAAGCTGAAATACTTGAAAACCTAACAGATGAAAAAGTATGCGCTGTGCGTCGAATCACTATTCGGCGCAATAATCAAATAATCAATACTAAACATATTATCCTAACTTTTCAGTCTCCCACTATTCCATCTCATATTAAAGCCGGCTACCTATTATGTCCTGTCAGACCATATATACCAAATCCCATCCGTTGCTTCCAGTGCCAAAAGTTCGGCCATACTAAAACCTCCTGTCGTGGGTCACCTGCCTGTGCGCGTTGTGGTGCTTCTGGCCACGACAGTGAGTCCTGCTCTGCATCTCCTAAATGTGTAAATTGTAAAGAGGAACATCCTTCATACTCCAGATCTTGCCCGAAATGGGCGTTTGAAAAAGAAATCCAGTCCCTACGTGCCTCTCAAAGAATCTCATATCCCGAAGCCCGTAAGTTAATAGAAAGCCGGACACCTAAACCTGGTTTATCTTATGCAGCTGCAACAAAATCAACCAAAACAATAGCAACCCAAACCGAACCACCAAAATCTGTACCTGTCTCCTTTCCTTCTGCAACAGCACAAATATCTAAACAATCAACTTCTAATCAAAATAAATCCTCCACAGCTTCACAAAAAAATACATTGAAGAAAAATTCTCAAAATGTTAACTCAACCCGACCACAAATAAAAAAGTCTTCTGTCTACAGAACTAAATATAACAAACCCAAAATAAAACATGTTCCTCCACAACGCCCTATAGATGACAGTATCCTACATTTGGACCCTTCTGACTCTGAAATGTCAGACCTCCCCATGGATGATGACGACATCCCTAGCACTCCTCTCAAGCCTACGGGGACTCGGAGCAAGATGAGCATCATCCCCAACACAACATGATAATGGCTCTGCTGCTATCCTGGAACTGCCACGGTTTCCTTAATAAAAACGACGACCTCAAAATACTGATTTATGATCATAACCCCGCTTGCCTCGCCCTTCAGGAAACTTTTCTCAAAACCAATAGACCTACTAAAATCCGTAATTACACTGTCCTTCGCAAGGACAATGAGCTCAATGATAGGGCCACAGGTGGAGTTGCCCTATTAATCAACAATAGCTATCCTCACACTATGGTCAATCTTAACACTAATCTCCAAGCAGTTGCCATGCGTATTCAATTAAAACAACTCACAACTGTCTGCAGTATATACCTCCCTCCTAGTGAAGCCATAAGCCAAACATCCCTCAATAGTCTCATTCAGCAACTTCCTCCACCTTTCATCCTCCTTGGTGACATGAATGCTCATAGTCCCTTGTGGGGTAGCAAGGACACCAACAATAGAGGCCTTCAAATCGAACAACTTCTCACTGACTTCTCCCTTTGCTGCATGAATAATGGTGACAATACATATTTTCACTATCCAACTAAAACTTTCCATGCAATAGACCTTGCTATCTGTTCTCCATCACTTCTCCCAACATATAATTTTTCTGTATCCAGCGATCTCCACAACAGTGATCATTTTCCGATTCTTCTGTCACCTCTGTACCACAATCCCCAACATACTTCAGTACCTAGATACATTCATGATAAGGCAGATTGGTTCACCTTCACTTCCCTGTCTGCCATCACCTCTCATGTTGTTGAAGGCCCCATAGACGAGGTTGTACAAAACGTTACTTCAATTATCATCCAAGCTGCTGATGCCAGCATTCCTAAATCAGGCATCAGACCTCGACGCAATAAAAAACCGTGGTGGAATGAACAATGCACCCTTGCTAAAAAGAAGCAGCAGAAAGCCTGGAGCAATTTTCGGCGGTTCCCCACCACCGAAAATCTCACCCACTTTAAGCAAGCTAAAGCTTATGCACGTAGAGTCCGGCGTCAGTGTCAAAGAGAATCCTGGATCAAATATATCTCCAGCATTACAGCCTCTACTTCTAGTAAGGAACTATGGACAAAAACAAAAAGAGCCATGGGTATTTATACTAATCAGTCTATTTCCTGTCTATCCATAAATAACAGCATTATATCCGAAACAAAAGAAATCGCAAATAGTATTGGTGAATCTCTCTCTTCCATCTCATGCAGTACCTCCTACTCAAATTCTTTCCTTTCATATAAACAACAAGCAGAACGACAAAAAATAAATTTCAAAACCTCCTCACACTTCACATACAATAGCGACCTTACCATCCATGAACTCACCAACCACTTAAAACAGTCCTCAAACACATCCCCAGGTCCCGATGGTATTACTTATGAAATGCTGAAACACTTATCCCATGCATCTTTACTCAACCTTTTGAAATTGTACAATAGAATATGGAACGAACAAACCTTTCCCACCTCTTGGAGAAATGCAATAGTCATTCCCTTTCCTAAACCAGGAAAAGATACATCTAACCCTAATAACTACCGACCCATAGCCCTTACTAGTTGCTTATGTAAATTAATGGAGAAAATTATCAATACCCGGCTTGTTTACATTTTAGAAACGGGGGACCATATACATCCCTTCCAGAGTGGCTTCCGGAAGGGTAGATCCACCATAGATAACATATTAAAATTAGAGACCCAAATTCGTAATGCCTTCTTACGGAAGAACCACTTAGTCTCTGTGTTTTTTGATATTGAAAAGGCATATGACCGAACGTGGAGGTACGGGATCCTCTTGGATCTTCATAATATAGGACTTCGAGGCAACCTACCCACTTTTATAAAAAACTTTCTGTCACTCCGAAATTTCCGGGTCCGGATTAATGGCATGCTATCTAATAACTTTGTTCAAGAGGAGGGTGTTCCACAGGGCTCCGTACTCAGTGTCACCCTCTTCTCAATAAAAATTAACAACATCCTGAAACAACTGCCCTCGACTGTTTACGGTAGTCTTTATGTAGACGACCTGCAAATCTCCTGTCAGGGAAAGGACATGCGCCTGATAGAACGCCAGCTTCAGAATGCCATCAACCGCATCTTAAAGTGGTGTGACAGAAATGGGTTTAAAATATCAGCAGAAAAAACAGTTTGTACCCATTTTTGCCGGAAGCGCGGGATCCACCCAGATCCGGAACTTTATCTGGACCATACTAATATTGCTGTCAAGGATTCTATCAAATTTTTAGGTTTAAATTTTGACAAGAAACTTACATTTGCTAAACACATCTCAGACATCCGCAATAAATGCGAGAAAAAACTTAACATTTTAAAGGTTTTAACCAATACCTCTTGGGGGGCTGACCGTGATGCGCTCTTGCGGATCTACCGTGCCGTCATCCGATCCAAAATTGACTATGCAAGCTGCGTTTATGGATCGGCTTCTAAATCAGCACTAAAAAAACTTGACACTGTGCATCATACTGCACTACGCATATGCTCTGGAGCTTTTAGGACATCGCCTGTACATAGCCTTTACGTCACCTGTCATGAACCACCTCTCACTCTCATACGTCAAAAATTATCATTAAATACCTATTATCGCATCCTTTCTCATTCTTCACATCCCTTAAAGGATTCTCTAATAGACACCCAATTGGACCAGTTTTATGAAAATCGCCCTTCCTGCACTCCCCCCTTCGGACTTAGAATCCGTAAGAGTGTAGTCGGTACCCAATTGGAGGATGTTAATGCATCTACTTGTTCATTTCATGAAGTGCCACCATGGACTAAATTGCAGATTTCCTACCTACAACCATTCGAAGGCTTCACAAAACCAAACACTGACCCCATAATATACCAACAGTTATTTCTAGACCATAAAAGCAAATATAGAAACTTCGACGAACTATATACTGACGGCTCAAAATCTCTTAATCACGTTGGCTTTGCTTATGTACATCGAAATCATTCTTACAGCTACACCCTACCTTCATTTTGCTCCATATTTACAGCCGAATTAATAGCTATTTATGAAAGCCTTCTTTACATCTCGAGAACAAATATCAAACATTTCATCATCTACTCTGACTCATTAAGTGTATTAGAGAATCTGAAATCTGGCTCCCTCACTCATAGTTATATTTTAAAAGTCCTATGCATGCACAAGAGACTCATGAACCGTGGATACAACATCCTCTACTGCTGGGTACCTAGTCATATTGGGATTCCCGGAAACGAAAAAGCTGATTCTTTGGCAAGGCATTCTACCATCCCATATAACCGTGATCTGCCCTATACTGACATAAAGTCTGGCATCTCTTCCCTAACAAAAGGCACTTGGAATGACATATGGGACTGTGAAACCCAAAACAAACTTCACTCTATCCGGCCAGCTCTCACCCACTGGTCCATTCAACCGTACCGCAAGCACGACGTCACTCTCACTCGTCTTCGGATTGGCCACACGAGGCTAACTCATAAGTACCTCCTTTTGGGTGAACCCCCTCCTGAATGCCCACATTGTCATACTCATCTTAGCATACATCATCTTTTAACCTCTTGCTCTGCTTTTAATAGTTTTTACCAAATACTTTTTAACTGTTCTCATCCCAAACTGGACGATATTTTGGGTGAAACCCCCCATCGAAATTTGTTTGCATTTCTTAGACGTACCAAAATCTTTTATTCAATGTGAAGTGTCCAATTTTGTCTGACTGGTATCTGGATGGGAGGCCCCATCCAGATGCCTTTGTTTCAACTTTTATCCTCCATTAACACCTTTTATCTACCTTCAACACTATCGACTTTTTACTTTATTTTACTTTTCACCATTTAGTCTTTACATTTTAGCTTTTACTAAGTTTCGTGACACCTTATACCTGAATACATCATTTATGGTTTTAACTCATTGTCTGGCGCAGTATGTCCCTTTTGGACCTTGTGCCATTAAACACAAACCAACCAACCAACCTCGTCAAGTAAACGATTTTACTCCTAAATATTAAGGTCAAAGCTAGCTAGAGGTGATACTCATGTGCTTGTGTTGTTTGTAAAAGTACAAATCTTAAACTTGAATCTTAAAGACTGGTACATGAAACCCCCCCTGCCGAGGCTCGAAGAGCCAAGTTTATATGGGTGTGTGTGTTGAATGGACTGACATGCTGTTTTCTTCAATAAACCGACATGGTTAAGAATTGTGGGAAAAGGAAAATGGAAGTTAGATTGATGAAAAACTTTTCAAGTGTTACACATGAAATGAATAAAAATAATATATGTATAGATACAGTAATGTTCTTAATTTAATAGCGTGACTTAGCAAAAGAACGATGGTAAAATGCCAAGGCGAAGCCGAAACTTGCCAGTAGAAACAGGAAGTCAATATGCATAGTACACATTGATGTATTTAGGCGGGGGAAGGGGTACAGGGGTGTCTCTTCCAGACAAATAATTTTTACACTATAGAAGATTGATTTTTTTTTTGTAAACAGAAATGAATTTATAAAGAAAAAGGGACAACTTTGAGAAAAGTGACTGAGAAATAGTCATTGACCCATCATGCAAGCACAAAGTAGCATAACTCCACCGGCAGCCTTCAGCATCTGTGCTCGTCAAGCTCGTGTCCGTCACTAGTCTGCCACTACTCATTCTTTATACACTGCACAAGAAGAGAGCAGCTCTGGTTGACACCCCAGATGGAAAATACTGAGGGTGCCGAAACTAAGCCTTGGAGACTTCTGGTTGGTATTCATAGTTTCAAGCATATATACATTTAATGATGTTTTCTGCTATTTTTTTAAGCTTTTATTTGAGTAGACGCATTCCTGGAGGTTATGCGGAGCTTTTCGTTTACGGGATGGCAAATGACCGAAGGTTGTGTAATCATGCTCCTTAATATTTAAAGAAACTTTTGCTTTTTTTGGACGACCAGCCTGAACAATTTTTTGCCCGGGGAAATTTGACACCCTTCTTCGTGCTGCTGTTGGTTGTACACCAATAATCTGGCCATGGCGTCTACTCTTTTTGAGGAGTTTATTTGCTGCTACTTTGGTGTTTGACTGGATGCCGGAGTATTTGCCGAATGTGTGCATTGCTGAAATTAGTCCTACGTCCGTTTTGGCAAACTGCTTAGCATTTTTTAACATTTTTTTGGCTGCTGGTACAAAATTGTCAGGATCGCTATCAATTCCATCCTTCATACGCTGCAAGAGATTTAGAAACTCCTCTCTTTCATCGGGTGTCATTGTTTCTACTTCTGTTTCATTTGCAGATTCGTTATAAACATCCCCAGCACTGCTTTCTAATATGTTACTGTTTGAACTTCCAGGAGTGCAGGAAAATGAATCTGAACCTCCATGAATATTGCTATGTGGATTTTGAACCAGGGGCATGAACCATCCTTCAGGTGGGTTTGAACCTGTTGCCACATAAAACATCAATTTCTTTGTGCTGCCTGATACTACATTTAAGTTGGATTCAATAACTTTGTTGAGATGCTTTAGAAGGTAAGAGCTGTGCACACATAATTTGCCTGTGCTGCCATCAGTACATGAACAGAATCCATTACTCAGATCTACTACATATTGCACACTGGCCCCTGATTCTTGAATGATATAAGTGTCTTCTTTTTCTGCTACAAGTACATATTCTTTATTTGAATTGAAGGGTATCATGTTGCGTACTGCATAATTTGTGTACCTGTCGTGACAAAAGTCTAGCAACCC